>JBBPFQ010000017.1:7699474-7711084 GCA_037974815.1 Kaempferia elegans
AGGACCAGACACTTGACATAAAGGGAAAAGTCCAAGTGAGTCAAAGGAGTGACCGGACACTTGGTAGAGAAGTCCCAGTAGGTCAAGGTTGACCAGATGCTAGGAAATAAGAAGCCCTAACTAAGGTTAGGCAAGAGAAAAATCCAAGTAGGTGAAGGAAGACCGCACTCGGTGATCGAAAGTCCAATGGAAAGTTGGCAAAGAAAAAGTTTCGACGTAAGTGGGTCAAAGGTTAATTGGACATTTGGCTGTCATAAGTCCAATAGGGAGTTGGCATGGAACGAGGAAGTTCCGACGTAGCAAACTTCCAAATGTCATAACTTTTAACTCAAATATCGGAATGAGGTGATCTCAGATGAGAAACGAAGCTGATTTAAAGCTCTACACATTTTTCTACTTGACAATTGATTTGTTAATCATTTTTTTGGGGGGGAGGGGGGGTTCAATCGACCAGCAAATTGATTGAATAACGCAGAAAAGTAAAAACTGTGCCTTGATCGATTGGGTATCGATAAGGTTCTTCCAATCGATTGGATGATCGATTGTAAGAGTTTTTGAGAAAAAAGTAAGCTTCTAAATTGATCAATTGAAACTATCAATCGATCAGTTGATCGATTGCTTTCTTACCGTTGTGACACAGCAGGTTTAAAAGGCAGGTGTTGTAGCGATGCACACATACGACTCCTCCTCCACCTCTCCTCTCCGACGACTGTGGCGATTCTTGAAGCTTTCTCAGGCAAGGTGTTGCTGCATTTCCAAGACTTCAAGGAGTGATCGCAAACAACTCAAGATCAAGCAAGAAGAGGTCTATTGTGTCTTATTGTACATTTCATTCTTGTTTTGAGTTGTATTTGTGGGAGAGATTTTATGAGGCTTCTCCGCCTCCAGTGAGTCACCAAGAAGGAGGCTTTTCATAGTAGAGGGTGTGTGTGTCGTGCGGATACTTGGATTAGTCACCTCTTCTTGAGGTGTATACCAAGTAAATATCCGTGTTAGCATTAGGTGTGTTTGCGTCGTGTCTTTCCGCTGCGCATCATCATTGACAAAAGCGAATGGAGCTATTCACCCCTCCCCCCCCCCCCCTCTAGCTCCGGAAAGGTCGTCAACACTATTGACAACAATGGTAATATAAAGAAAGAGGATAAATAGATAAAGAAGGAAAGTTGAATTTGTGGCCAACGGAAAAACAGAGTTCCATCTTCTTAGTGTACTACCACCTCAAGAGGTAAATCACATTAGAAACTACTTCTCGGCCAATGAACTCTAGAAAAGTTTCTAGAGCTTTACAAAGAAACCTCCGAAGCTAAACTCGCAAGATAGGACCTACTTTGGAATCAACTGACAAATCTCCAACTAAGGAAGGTGGAATGGTAGCTCAACTACACGCTAAACTGAAGGAACTAATCACTGAGCTCTTGAATCTCGAAAAAAATGTAACCAACCAAGATTCGCTAAGGTATGCGCTTAACGCTTTTCCAAGATCACAAGAATGGTCAACCTTAGTAGATGCATATTATATCTATAGAGACTTAGAGGTAAGTAATATAGAAGAGTTATTTTCTACATTCAAAATTCATGAAACTCGATGTGTCAGACAAAGAAAGAAACTAAGTCACAACTTGGCTTTAAAATCTATGAAAAAGAATGAACCAGAGTCAGACTATTCAACCGACAAAGGGGAAGAAAATTTTATGGTAACAAAATTCTCAAAAATTTTTAAATATAACAAATTCAATAAGTCATAGGCTAAGAAGCACAATCAAAGCCAACAAAAGGTTAGATGCTACAACTGTTAAGGTGAACGGTACATCAAGGATAACTATCCAAAACTCAAAAAGGAGAAAGATAAAGAGCCAAGGTAAAACAACCACAAGAATCTTAAGGCGACGTGAGACGAGTTCTCATCCGAATCAAAAATTGATGCATACGCCGGACTTGCATTGATGGCAAGTCATCAAGAAGAAGCAGACAATGACACCTCATCTGAGATGAGCATCGATAAAGGGTATGAATCTATTGAAGAGAGCATCAATGAAAAAGGAGAAACTTTTGAAGAGAGCAACACTGAAGGGGGAACGTTGAACAACTAGATCGACACGGTAAGTAAAGTACAATATCCACCTCCTGATAGGTTATTTAAATTTGTAAAAATATTCTCTAAAAGTGAATGTAAACTAGAAATAGAAAATACATTCTAGAAAAAGGAAAACTTAGAAATAAAGACAACTTTGGCCAAATCTTTTTTGTTATAAGATTTTGATAAATTAAAGCTTAAGAATGCAAATTTAAGGGATCAAATAGAAAAATCAAAACAGACTCATGTCAGTCATGTGTACTCACATGTTGATAAGGTTAGAAGTTTTCAAAATTTTAGATTAAATTGATATTTTCAATTTCATAAGAACCAAATTAGGAAATTATCAATAAAATATATTTCTAAGAAATACTTGATTAATCCAGTGATATAAACTTATATTATGTTCTAAAATCATATTTAAATTAAAATTTTCACTCATGCAATCATTTTTTTTGGTCAAAAATTGCCTTATCTTGAATTTCTTTTTTGAAAAAGTCTCTGATAGAACCTTTTGCCCAAAATTTTTCTTGTCATTAGATAATAAAATTTCTGTTAGCAATTTTAAAAAAAAAATCTTTCTAAGCAATAATGAATTTTCTACAAATTCTTTTCGATAATGTCTATTTTTAATTGCAAAAATATTTCATTAACTTTCTATATAAATTTCTATTCAAAATTTTTATATTGATAAGGAAATAGAAACATGTGTTAGGAGAAATTTTTTTGAAAATTTTAACAACTAATTATTTTTCTATAAATTGTTTATCAAAATGATAATTTTTAATATTAAAAATATTTAAAAATTAAATTTTTGGAAATTATAAATTTTCTGCAATAAGACTTTCTATTCCCCATACTTTAAATTTTTTTCATAATTTTTTAAGTTTGAAAGATATTTTTATGATTAAAAAAAATATCAAAACAAATTTTTTTTAATAAATAAAATGCATCTCTTCGTGATATATTTTCTGTATATTTGGATAAATTATCTTTGACTACCTTATTTTACCCTTATAATTGCCAACAAAGAAGTGAAAAACGAGAATTCATAGCACCTTCTTCTGTCTCATCTCTACACATAATGCAATGCAATTGAATGATAAGAGCATTGTGCCTATTATTGATGATTATTATACAGATTTTTTTTTCTTGAAATAAAAAATGATATTCAACTGGAAATTTTGCCATTTGAGGACTGTGTCTGTCGATTAAATTGAATAAGGCCAGGACATGCATTTTATTTTCTTTACTTCTGTTCTTCTCTACATATATTTTTTAACCTTTATTAAAACAATCTAATAAAATATATTTTTATAAATTTGTATTAAAACAATCTAATTGTATATAATATATATTATATATGTATGTCAAATTTGGGACCCCAAAAATCTGGGGCCTTGGGTTGTCACCCCAGGTGATATACCTCAGGGGGGCGGCTTTGTAAACAAGTTAAGCTAAGCTTTGTAATGTTTAAGTTTGTGTGATAAGGTAGCCAAGCTGAGTCTAAAATGATTGTTCGACCTTAGCTTGGTTTGTTTTTTACGAGCTTGATCTTGATTTGAGTTTGACTTGAGCTTAGTTTGTTTAGATATTTTCGAGCTCTTTATTCATTTTAAGCTTGTTGATTAGTTATTGAACTTGATAATATAAATTTATTTATTCATTTTAAAAATTCTTTATTTATTTAATAAGTTAATAATGATTTTATTGATGAATATGGTTCATGAAGGTTATTCCTGAATATTATTTATGAACATGTTCACAAATATTACTTATGAACATTAATGAAATAAATGTATGTATTCAAATTTGTTCGTCTAGTGAAAGGAGTTGTTAATTGATATTGTGCATATTAGAAGAATATAAATAAATTTTTACTAAGTCGAACATTAAATTTCTTCGTAAACATTCAGTTTATTTACAATGCTAAGAATCCCAATTATTACGAGGTAATTAATTTATGAACAAAGAACTAGGATAATATCCTTAAACCAAACACTTAGACTCATTCAAACTTTATGATGAAAGGAATCTTAGACAAAGCCAATTATTACCCACTCTAACTTGTTAACGAACGTTATTCTTGTACTGTTCTGAACTTATTAACGAACTTTCGGTTCTTGTACTATTCTAAGAATCTCAATTAATCCTTAAACAAAACATTTGGCCCATTCAAGCTCTATAATAACAAAGAATCTAAGACAAAGTTAATCATTACCAAGTCTAACGAACTTTCAGTTCTTTTACTATTACAAGAATCCCAATTAATTAATTTATGAACAAAGAACTAGGATAATATCATTAAACCAAACACTTGGCCATTCAAGCTCTCTAATGACAAGGAAGCTAAGACAACACTAATCATTAGGAGGCTATACACTCCAATAAGTCTCATCGCCAAGTACACATTTCGAAATTGTTTTATACCTATACTCCATTAAACAAATCCCTTTTGTATTGATAACAAATTCAGAGCAACTATTCAAGTAATCGTCACATGCACTCCTACTTTCAATGATTGAAATCAGACATACAGCTGCTAATGATACGATCTTAGACTTGAGAATTGACAACTTTTGCAATCCTATTAAATTCCACCAACTTGAACAGTCCCTGAGAAATAATTATAAACATGTGTAGGCACCCACATTGCTAAAGAAAGGTTTCCTACTCTAATCCACCAGCACAAGAAAAAGCTTGCAAACAAGAAGCATAAATCTCAGACAATTTTATTTACATAGGTTGTTGTATTCATGAGAAGTGAGCAGAATCATAGGTGTTCAGAATTATGGCATTTTCCCTTACAAAAAGAGCTAGGAAATATTCATCTCCTCCGCGGCTCTTGACAATTCCGAATCAATTTGTTCCATCAGTCCCTGATCTAGTAAGTTCTCTTTGGCTTTGAGGTTAACAGTTACCGTAGCTTCATGGACTTCGTTTGGACTAGGGGAAGCAGCTGCTATGCACTCCTCAAACCGGAAGCAGCTAATGAGGTGATCATTTGTCAGTCCAGCAGCTTGCATGAAAGAGTATACAACAGTTGGGCCCACGCTGCGAAGGCCTCGCCGAACCATATCTTTGCTTATGACATCTGCTTTTGGATTCTTAGCGGGCACCTGACGCGGATAGCGGAATCTGCTGATGATAGGTTTGTAGTTCACAAAGCTCCAGCAGTATTTATCAAATGATCCAAACTCATCTATTATCTGTTTGAGTATAATAGAAAGGTCAGTAAGATTAGTTATGAAGCAACATATAGCAAGGCTCAGATCAGTGTCAGTCCCCAAGATGATGGTGTTCACTATTTGAGCTGTCATTGAGCATCAAAATTTCTAACGCAGATGTTAAGATGCAGTTTTATAACAAAATTAAGCAAAGCCGGCCGCAAAAACTATTAGTGAGAATGATAATAAAATGACAAGGAATAGAAAAGGGGTGAGATGGACCTTGAGTATTTGGCGTGCATTATCAATGATAGCTCGCAACTTTGGCTCCGACAAAAGGGAGCTACCAGTGCTTCCAGGTGCAACAATCTTCTTCTCATTCAACTTGGAAACTGCAACAGGATCAAATTCCAAGAAAACATCCCTGAAATAGCAGTCCTATGAGCACTGAGTTAATAGTTAATTGTCTATTTTCTAACTTTCTATGATGTACCTAAATATCTGCCTTTTGGTGAGGATAACTGGCCATGTAAACTCAGCTAGAGCACCAGAGAGTACAAGAAGCTCAAATAATTTCCTGTGGATTGTTTATTGTACCAGACAGCAAGAAAAATCATACTATGAGTCTGCACACTGTCCCTTCTAAAGCTTTGATAGAAAAATTTGAGAAAAAGTAAAATCTATTGTAGCTTACTTGTCATCATGAACAGGAATTCCCCATTCTTCATCATGGAATTGAGCATAACATGATTCTGCAGCAACATAGGGACAAAAGAAGAAAAAAAGACTTTAGCTTTATTGTGCAAGGAGCAAAGCAGCAGAGAGCAGATGGTAACACACTCCTTCACAGAATAAGCATATTATGATATGGAAAAAACAACTTCAGGTAAGAAATAAATACTATAGTAATAGGATGTGAATAATAAGAAAACAAACCATGGTAGACTTTAGGTTAATGGATAAATGAGCTTGGAATGCTATAGACATGAAAGAGCTCACTTATTTTCTTGGATTCCACTGAGATTACACCCTCTTTACACATATTTTATGGGAAATGCAAGACATTCTTAAAATACCATTGAAGTAAAAGCCAAGGGTGTTATTCTATTCATTAATAAGACCGATGCTCCTAGCCCATGTAAGTATGATGCTTTCACCATGACAATTAATATTTATCAATAAAAGAGGGACTTGATGTCAATCCAATCAGTGTGTATTTAGGTTAAGAAAATAAAAGGAATCAGATAAGTCTTACCAACTTAATGTACGAAAGGTAAATCTTCTTGTCAAACTGTAATAGATACCCTCTCATTAAAATAGTCACAAAAAATTTAACTGACAAGATACTAATTGGTTTTGAATGAATAGGCACCAAAGTGCTGCTGAGAGCATAAACCACATTTAAGTAAATTAAGCCAAATGTATTCCTTAAAAGATTTCTCATCCTAAATTTAATTCTTTCCAACCTCAAATTATGTGGCAAGGAAATTACTATACATCAGTTTTTTGCCTTATGTAGGGGAAGTCTACATTTACACATTTGACAGATGATCTTCCTCAATTTCAGAAAGAGTATGATGAAGCAATTATTGGTTCTGCTACACCAGCATAGCAACACGGGCAAAATAAGTAGACTTTCCATTTTCTTCATCTCCCAAGATCTCGTACATAATCATAGATGTGATGTTGGGTGCCTGATCTCCACCATGCAAAGGACCGTTTTGTTAGAGTAAATGCCGCCGTAAGTTACTCCCTTCCAGAGTATATGAGGCCGTCCTGAAAGGGCCACTAAGTTAACTGCTTTACCTTTTGATTCAATAGATGTGACATTTTTGCAACCTCTAAGTCCTAACAAGTCATCAAATGAAGTGCACTGACAATGTACACTTAAAGGTATCTGCTTTCTTCCAAGAAAATGATCACCGAAAGGTGAAGCATTTGTGGTACAGTAATCTATTTAAAAGATTTGTTACCTCTAAGTTCTAATTAAAGGACTCAGCTCTCTTCCTAGAGGAATCAATCATTGAAAGGTGAGGCATTTGAGGAACAGTAACCTATTTAAAGAAACCACAACAAAATCAGTGAAGAATTAATGACCACATTCTCCATTATATCTATACTTCTATTTGGCATTGTCCTTCCTACCTTGTCTCCGTGCACATTCTAGTGCCTTGATTTCCAAGCGCTTTATGTTGGAAAATTTTCACAATCTTTACCCAGAAATTAAAATTTTTTTTCTTACCCTTCCACTGGCTATCCTTGCAAATCCTTAATCAAACACTAGAAAGACACAAGAATAGTCAAGGAACTGATGGTATGACTCCTATACTAAGAGTAATATTTGCCATATAAGAGAACTCACTCAATAACTGACAAGGAAAAAGAGAACTTGGATCAATGAAGAGATAACAAAAATCCAAGACCCAAAGCATAGACAATCTCTGATCCAAAGAAGCTCACCTGTATTGGCTGTCACCCAAGCACACTTTCTCTTTCCGTGCACAAGTTCTGGTATAGGCATGGCTGCATCATCTGGAACATTCTTCTCGGCCTTAGCCACAATCTTACTTACAGTAGGAATGCTCTGTCTCCGCTTGCTCATCAAGTTTGTCCTACCAATCCTTCCTGTGGAGGCTCGGCTGCAGAATGAATCTGTCGACGCATCTGAGGAGCAAGAAGCATTCATCGATAAACTTGATTGTAAAAGCCAATCATGCCTCCTAAGAGCTGAGGGAGCGCTTAGACTAGAACGAACAGGTGGCAGATTAGCAGTAGGACTTGTAGCCTTCTTCTTCTTCTTATTCTCAGCAGCAGCAGCCTCTGGGCTCTCAGTTTTATTCAAAGGCTTCGAAGCTGGCTTTTGAGCAGCTGCCACAGACCTTGCCTGGTTTCCGCCAGGCACTAGGACAGGTCTCGCCTCAGAATCAGCCACATTGATGGAACGGACCTTTGGAGCTCCTGACATGTCTCCAAAAAAATCCAATTTGTGTCACAGTAAAACACCCTAGCTCCAATTTTGCTCAAAGCACTACAATTCCCAAACCAAAGTATAAACAAAGGTTGGACCTTTCAAGCCACAATCTCAAGGATATTCTCCACTCGCTCCTGAGCGAATGCAATCTCCAAAATGCACAGCGAGATCAAAAACCTCCGGAGCCCATACAAGCAAGGGAAATAGAAACCATCTCACTAGCTCAGACTGCAGACTACACTAGGGTTTCCGAGGCAGCAATCCCCGACCTTGTGTCCTTTGCACAAATACCCACCCACCCCGAAGCCCGACGCAGCTCAAAATCGACGCAACCTCTTCGAAACAGACAAAAAAACACGCGCACATCCAGAGAGACTTCCCGAGAAAACGAACATGTAGCAACGCAACTTTCAAATCACAACCAAAATCCAGAAAAATGGGCACCGAATCAACTAACCAGACGGCATGTAGAGGCGTAGAAACCCTAATAGACCCTTAAAAGCTCCCGATCTGGTACCTGAGCGTGGGGCGAAGCTGGAGAAGAGCCGCTTTCAGGAAGGAAGAGACAATGGCAGAGGAGAGAGAGAGAGAGAGAGACTGGCATTTACCGGTGGGGAGCAGGTAGACGACTGGTAGCAGCAAGTCACCATGCCGGCATGGGAATTTCTAGGGAAACTTTCATTTTGCTCTCGTCATGTTATCCATATTTTCAAAATGCCCCTGTTTCGAAATCCTTAAACGACGAGTAGAATTACCGTGAATTTTCAATCTTTTCTAATTTCACATATCCTCTTCATATTTCTAATTCTAAAAATAATAAAAATAAATAAATAGTTTTCATCAAATTTAAGTTAAAGACGAGCAATAAAAGTACTAAGGGATTTTTAAAAAATATTGGGGTATCTTAAATGCATCAAACTTTAAGGTGTCCAACGAAAAGATTCCTTTCTTTTCTAAGATTCTCATTTCTAAATAAACGCTTAGATTACAGCATTACACCAACTCCTTATAAAAAACAAATTTAAAAAAAAATCTGACGAAAGAAAGTAATTTAATAAAGAACATTTTCCTGAAAAAAAATAGTATGTTTTTCTTTTAATTAATTTTTTAAAGCAGAGAATAAACAAAATCCCAACAATTATAATTGACTTGTTGGATGCGAGGAGTCATTTAGAAATATATTAAATAACCTATTTTTAAAAAGCAAAGGTGTTTTATTACTACAATTAGTCCTTACTTTCTTAAATAATCTATCTTCTTTTGCTATAAATAGAAAATGCATTTGTATTATTTCTTCCTCTTCATCATCAATTTAAACATCTAAGTTTTGTCCAATTAATCTTACAAGTGGATAGTATTCAATGATAAGGCAGGATGAATGATAACATTTTATGAAAATTCTGGAGCAAAATGGAAAATCGGAAAATTTAGAAAAGGGGAAAGAGAAACTTTCTCAAAAATTGAAACACCACCAAACTTTACATTAATTTCCTTTTTGGTGTATTATTTATTTATTTATTTTAAAAATATATCCTTTTCGTAGCTGGTTGTCGGTAGAAAATTCAGATTAAAAGAGTTTGTTTTTATTTGTTGGCGTCTACTTTTTTATGTGTGTGTTTGTTTACCTCCGTGAAACAAAGTGACAAAGTTATCCTTCCTCCTTCACCGTCGGCTCTTTGTCATCGACGACGCATTTGATGTGTTACGATCGAGACTCGAGAGTGACTACTAGAAAAGTCTACTCGGCATATACAACGATAACGTTGGGATCTTCTCCTATATTTCATATAGCATGTCAATTTTTACGTAGAGTAATAAACATTAAAAAGAAAAAAAACTTACTAAGAGATATCTTGGTAAAACCACTTTAATACCTAAGTCATCGTAGTATTTTGATAAAAACAGTTAAGGCGCAAAGTAAGCAAGAGATGTTGAGTTAGAGTCAGCCCCAAAAAATCGTGGAGAGGTGCGGAGAAGATGGGTAATCGTAGAGACAAGGGCAGATCCATGTGTTAAAAGGTACCCGGGCTGTAGCCCAGGTCTCAGGTGGCGTTTGGTTTGAGAGTCAGGAATAGGAATGTGAATGGGTTTGATAGCAGACTGGAATGGGAATGTGTTTAGTCATTCCAATACTGCTGTTTGGTTTATAAAGTTCTGATTGGGTATAATTACCAATACTGTTGTTTGGTTTGTCATAGGTTTAGGAATGGAGCAAAGTAAAGAAAATTGAGTAATAAACACTATGTCAAAATACTAAACTTGTAGATAAAATCATTTCATCGTAGTATACTACAATAGATAGTTTTTTTTAAAAAAAAAACATATCATTTTTTACTGGACATTGAATGAACCAACCTTCCGAGCTACGTTGTTTTATCCCATTGAATCAGTTAAAATCAGAAGCAACTGGAAACACTGTTATTTCAATTCTGTGATTAATCAAATGAACCGTTAGAGTCTGTCCAAAATTAGAAACACTGGTTGGAGATGGTCATGCACATGATCTATAAGCAAGTTCGTAACTACTAAAAATTAAAATAGAGAACGGAACCAAAAAATATCATTATTGTTAATACTATTCTGAACAACAAAAAATATCATCAACAAAGAACCAAAAATCCCATGCAAAATAAGGAATCTGTTTTAAATGAATCATAATTGCAAATGAACGAGTGTTTCTTGATAAATGCAAAATAGACAAATAAACACGAAGAAGAATAGGAGATCCGATCCGTGAAGCCACGCGAAAGCATTTCGTCGGCCTCATCCAAGACAAACATTTTAATATAATCAGGGCGATGAGACTGCCTCCTTAACATATCAACGAACACTTGTTCCTGCGACACAAGCATGAACTTTTACGCCAATATAATCACCAAGTGCTTGCGTGACCTTCTCAATTTGTTGAGCAAGCTCTGCTCTCTAGCTGGAGCAAGGACCAAGGCTTGGCATTGAACCAGATCATAATTAAGCTGCTGCAAAATACCAAAACAAAATGTGCCAGTTTTCCCTGTCCCTGATTGTGCTTTTGCTGGATAACATCCAATCCTTTGCAGAAAGGAACTATTCCTCTTTGCTGCCGAGGGCTTCTCAAAACCTACAGAACAAAATGCACTTGAAGAGCACTTGCGCCGAAGAGGACTTGCGCCGAAGAGGAGGCGGCGGCGGCGACGAACACAGAAGAGGAGGCGACGACGAACACAGTTGAGGAGGCGGCGGCTCTTGTCACACGAAATCGGGAAGAGGGCACGAAATCGCTTTGTCGCACGAGGCTAGGGCAACAAAATAGAAAAGGAGCACGGGGCATCGGGAATGGGAATGGATTTTCGAAACCCACCAAATAACTCGGGTTTCATGATACCCAAATATTTGGAAATGATTCCCAAATATTGATTCCC
>JBBPFQ010000017.1:7721961-7733126 GCA_037974815.1 Kaempferia elegans
TAATTTTCATGGTCCGTGAATATGATGTGCTCGACCAAAGCCAAGTTGGGTTATGCCTAAGCGTACCTAGCTCTAAATATATATATAAGAAAATAAAAATATGAATAAAAAATATTGAGATGAGTTGATTAGTTTTTTTTTATCTTTTTCTAAAAATTATTGTTCGATAAAAGATTATTAAATATTACCATACAAAATTATACTTAAAATTATTTTAAAAATCTTTAAAAAGATTGATATGACTATATGCCGTTATCAGTTATTGGGCTTTAGAACGGATTTATTTCATCCATTGGATAGCGGGATTGATATTAACGGGGCGGATCCACCAAGTAATGCCCGAATCCATAACGCGCGTATTGACGCCGGCCCAGTGTCGGCATCTACTGGCCGTTCGATCGTGGGATCACGTGTGTGGACTACCGGAACCGTATCCGACGGCTGACTTCCCGTACTTTAACTAAACGCCAATATGGACCGTTGGATGGGTCCAATGGCAATACCGTGATTCTGTCCCATATATCGTGGCACCCTCGTCCTCCTGCTTTGAATAAAGCCGAACCGAGAAGAGGTGGATCTTTATCTCTCGTCGGCCGTCTTCTCCTCCATCTCCGAGCCGGCGATCCGATCTCTGAGACACCGACGCCGACGCCGACGCCGACGACGCCATGGGGTTCGTTTCTTTTGCAGGGAGAGTCCTCTTCGCATCAGTCTTCCTCCTCTCCGTCTACCAGGAGTAAGCTCCATGCTCCCTTCTCCCTGCCCTCTTTTACGACTTCAGATCTGCTCGTTTTTGTTGCTTAGAGTACTCGTTCTCCGGTCCGGAAATTTAGGTTTCACTGTATTTCATGCTAAATCACGATTCTTTTCTTCTGGGTAAGAGTTCCATCGTGGGATTCCCCCCAACTTCGTTACGATCTGGTAAACAAGGAAGTTAGTTAGCCCCGGATCCAGTTTTAGTCGTCTTTGGAAACAAGTTCCCCCTTTTATGCTAATCACATGCCTTGTTGTTTTTTAGAAGAACTTTGGTGCTGTTCGATCGTACATTAGGCAGTATAATTTTTTCATCTTTAAGCACGTCGTCACTCACCATCAAATATGTTTCAGGGGAGAAAGAAAGTTACACATTGTGCTTCGTATAATTTATTTGGGCAGAATCATATCTATGCTTATAGTTTTTTCTTGTTTGTGATTGTAGTTGTGTATCTAGATGTTGTTATCTTTGATCTTCGAATCAGCTGGAGTAACTGGGGGAATGTTTTGAGCCTTTATATGTGAGTCAGACGGCGATTGATATTAAAATTTTGGTGTGATATGCAACTGATTTTCTGTATGCCATTTATTTATTCAAATGCAAAGCTAAACATTAAAATTGTGATTGCGGCCATTGTAAGTGGTGTTTAGGTTTGCTTATGTTGCATTGCAACAAATGGCATGGAGCTCATTTACAACTAGAAGTCATTGTGACCTCTTAGTTTTGGGGAATCTGAACCTTTGGGGGAAAAAACATTTTCTTTCTAAAGCAATTTCTCTCAATCTAGTTTGTTTTTTACTGTTCAAGTGATGATTAGGAAATTTAACCTCTTAAGGTTATTTTAATGATTATATGTTCGGTGTTAGAGCATTGCAATGTTGTACTTTTATGTTAACAACTTTATTTTTTCAAGTTATTTTAGAAATCTGACAAGTGCTTGCTGTTTTAGCAGTGTGTTACCTTTCATATATTTGCTCCTTCCAGTTTGGTACATGTTTAAAAAGAGATCAACAAACATATCCATGAAACTAGTGTTTGATCTGCAAAAAGAGAATATCACTTGATTGTTAAATCTATGCTAGTTTGTGAACCTATATAGCTAGAACTAGGAGTCCAGTAGATTCTTTGTATTTGGCGTTTTGATGTATGCTGGATGAAATTAATATCTAATATAATTCTTATATACATCAAGGAAATACTTTCTTCTTTGTATTATTACATAGGAATAAAGCTCAGATATGTTGACATGTGATGGCCGTGCATTTGCTTGCACTTGTGTATCAATGTTCACTCCAAGTTTCTACCATGACCTACCTACAGATATTTCTATTATCTTGTTGGAAGAGTGCTATTTTATATTTAGTGGATAACTTTAGAACATTCCCTTATTCTTTGCATAACCTTCATTTTTTCAGAGATCTTTTTATCCGTTGATTCTTTTACATGCCACTTTGTTGAAAGATGGTAATTAAGCTTGTATAGAAGGCTTCCAAGCAAATAATTATTGCTAATGCAGTAATGCTTCTAGTGTTGGTTTCATCATATTTATAGTATGTAGTATTTCATCATATTGGTCTATTAGGAGCATAATAAAATGGTTTATTATGGCATCATTGAATATGTTTACAATAACACCTACTGAATTGCTAAACTAAAATGTCAAAAAAAAATGTAGTTACTGTGTTTGAAATGCTTAGATATCATCTCTGTCTGTCCACATCTTGGTTTGAAAAACAACTTGACAAAATGAAAATAGAAACTTTGCTCTAGGCATCAGCCCATCGACAAAAGTGTAATTTAGTTGGCGTACTTTATGCTTAAGTCATTAGTGTAGTTTTTATGGTAAAAAGTTAAAATTTCTGTTGTAGTATATGGTATTTTTTTTTGAGTTATCAGGACACTGAAATAAGGTATGTGCTGATATTAGCTTTCTATTTCAGGTTTATTGAGTTTGGAGTTGATGGTGGACCAGCAGCAAAGCTTCTTGCTCCAAAGTACAATACTTTTGTAAATCATATCACCTCACATCTAGGACTAAAAGTCCCTGAAGTCGATGTAAGAATACTTTGTTTTTCACCATGCTCACTGTATTTTAGCAATTGAACTATAATAAATACTAGTTAAATTGATTTTTTTTCCCTGCCTCGTCTTCAGATGAAGCATATAATTTCTGCAGCCATAGCCCTTAAAGGGCTAGGTGGGCTTCTATTCATCTTTAGCAGTTCCTTCGGAGCGTATCTTCTGGTAAATAATATTGTTCTCGGTTCCTATTTTCCGTTAGACTTTGGTTCTTGTTCCTCAATGTCAAGCATAAACTGCTAGTGATGGTTCTCTAGTTCTTGGGTCGGCTTCGTGCACTTCATTAACCGCCCATAGCAATTAGCTTTAATTGGATTTGAGATGATGGCACTTAAAAATGGTCCTGCTTTCTTTCGTGCAGCTGCTTTACTTGACTTTTGCGACACCCATCTTGTTCGATTTCTACAACTATGATATTCAAAGGCCAGAGTTTGTAGAACTTTTTTCCAAGTTCACACAGGTTTTTACTAATCTCTCTCCTGCCAACTTTGTCGATCAGTTTGGTCTCTCGTTTACTGAAATGACATCTTTTGCTGCAGAATTTAGCCCTATTTGGTGCGCTGCTCTTCTTCCTAGGTATGAAGAACTATCTCAAAGAGGCATTCCAAGAGGAAGGCTCCCAAAACAAAGGCAGCTTAAAGGTAGAGAAAACCAGATGGGTGTGGCAAAATAGAAGTGCATTAGTAGTTTGAATGCCTTTGTAAAACATTTTCCTAGATTCATTCCAAGAACATCATTTTGTAGTTTTAAAAACCTTGTTTTTTGCCCTTTTGTTTTCTTGAATTCAGTCATCTGAGCCGTTTAATTTGATATAATGGATTGTTTTATTATGCATTATTTATTTGATCCCAATCAAGATATTGTAAGATTAAGTTGGAATTTGCTTATTCTCTTGTTTTTGATATTTGTTAATAATTTTGGAGTAAAAGGATATAGCGGTTATCTCAAACGGTCCAGTATTAATTAGGTAAATTATTAAAAGACAGTGGTTTTTTGAACGAGAGAGGTTAAGCATTCAATGAGGTACAATTGCACCTTTAAAATATTTGATAAAAATGATTAATTCAGTTAGTGTTATTGACTATTTTTGAAAGTTGTCAATCTGATTTCACGGAAATTTTCTCATAGGGGTAAATTGAAAAGTACTCACGGTGAGCGATTTAAAAATCCAACATTTCTTAGTTGTGAATTTCATGAAAAAATCCTTATAAATATGTCGTAATTAAAAATTAAATCGTAGATGTCTAAAAGATAACTGAACATTTTTATTGCAACACCATAACCCTGGAGCACCATCAAAACTTTTGATGCTTCATGGTTTAGAGGCTTCTGTGCATTTTGGATATTTGTGGTTAGTGGTGTGTTGCGGTTAGTGTTAAAAATTCATCCGAATTTCAATTCTGCCCCATTGGCGAGATTTTAAATCCTATTTAATATTAATAAAAACTGATAATTTTTTTTAAAGATTTTGAATCCTATTTAGTATATTTATAATTTAAAAATGGATAATTATTTATATAGGGATAAGCTAAATCTTTATTATTCAAAGAATAAACACTGTTATTAATATATAAAAAGCGGTTAAAATTTTATATCAAACAGTTTTGGATTAATATCTTAAATTGATTTTGCTTATAATATTAAAATTACCAATAAGAAGTCTTATTTTTATTTATTTATTGTAAAGTTTATATCGATTCTTTATTGTGTATGTTTCTAACTGCTGTGTCAACATCAGACACCCACAATGAGATGACATGACAAGTACAAATGCAATGACTGATATTAGATATTTATAGGGGGCTATACAGAGAGTATATAGATACAAACTATGAGACTCAAGATCAAGGAGAATTGCAGGTCACAAACCAACATGGAACTATCCTAGTTTAACTAAAATTTACATCGACTGACAGCAAAAACATTTGAAGAACAGAAAGGATTTACATGATAATAGATTGAATGAGATTTCATTACCTTGTGTGTGTGTGTTTTAATTTTTGTTTTTTTTTTAAATTTCAGTGTCTATTTGATACTCCATCAGACGATTTGAGATGAATTTGGCAATAGCATGTGCATTTTTTGACAAGAAACTTGAAATCTTTCAGTTGCTTGAGAATTTACTCAACTGGTTAAAAGTTCTGCTAGGGAGATACCATACCGTACACGTTGTCAATCATCATCATCTGCAAAGAAACAAGAGAGTTAGAATGAACAGCTTATGAGCATTCCAATTTCTTGATCCATATGCATGTGAAAGAATAACATAGGCATCAAACTTAGAAGATAGTCGGTAGGAGGAAATGAGGATCGAATGAAATAATAACTTAAATGATTCATTTCATTCTTTTTTAGCTAGCAATAATGGAATAGTTTGATAATGAGATGATTCATCCGATGTTCGGCTATCCACACTGGATGCTCCCGCTAAGTCTGTCTGAGTAAGAGTTCATACAATCCATTTGGCTCACTTGGCACGCACAATTTGTCTAGCTTATACAATTTGATTAGCTAGTCTAGCCAATCCAATCCACCAAGCTCGTACGACTAATCTGATGTGTAATGCTTGTCTAGCCCATAGCCCATTCCCATCGCATACGTTTGGCTAGTTCAACTCATCTACTCCACTGAGTTTGTGTAACCTATGACCTATCTGGTTTCTTGGCTTATTAGGCCTGTGCCACTTTTATGGTTTGCCTGATTCACTTTATCCATTCAGCTCATCCAATCACTCAATGCAACTGAACTTTCCAGGCAGCCTAATTCTTACAACTTCACCACCTGTTAGGTCGACGACCCATTTGACTTGCCCAGTTCATACATACACTGAATTTAGTTAATTTGTTTGGTCCAATGAGCCTGTCCTTTTCAGCAAATCTTGTTGAGTCCTCCATCCACCTATTAAATTATCCAATGGATGGAATGATAAATTTCATTATATTTAGTAAAAGCAGAATGAATTACTATAGAATAGAAGGGATCAAATGGATCATTCTTTTAAATAATCATTCCACATTAAATTGTCCATCTAGAAATTGGAACGAAAATATATAGCATTCATATTTTATACTATTTCACCCTACCAAACATGGCCTTGAAAACAGTTGGTGACAATACCAGATATAAACAATCCCTCTGGCTTATTAGGCAAAATTAAATCATTTCAACTGAGTACCTGGTCACAAATTGCACAGGTATCACTTCTCTCCATCCACTCCAGAATACAGGACAGATGGAAATGGTGCTCACATTTAGTTACAATACGAGGATTCTCTGTATCATAATCTATCAAAAAAACAAGAGAGATGGGGTTAAGAATCAATCAGACTGCAAAATCCAAGTGTCATAGAAAGCATGGGCATACTTTATAGAAGAAATATTTTCAGATTAGAGACAAACTGAACATTTAAAGGATCAAATATGATTTCTTCATCCTAGGAAACTTGCATAAGCATTCAAATAAATCAACGTAGTTGCGATATCAAAATAAATTTATACTCAAAATAAACACATGCAGGAAATCTTGAACAGCACAACAGTATTGAGAATAGCGGACAAAGAAATAAATATTAAACAAACAGATCCAGAGCAAATCAACACCTGCGTTTTGGTGATAGATTGCAAATGTCATGAACCAGGCAGGAAAAAATCATGATGTCTGTACCAAGGGAAAGGGTATTGATCATGCTATGATTATGAAATTATACTCTTGTACCATTTTTCTCTAATGGAGAAGGATTGGATCAAAGTGAGGCTGCAAGATAGCTTATATTCATGTTGCTCAAGGAGTAGTGTAACAAGAAGTGTTAGCAAACTAACGCAAGTATGATGCAGCTAAAACAGATTCAATGATTGTTGTCTGAATTAAAAGTAGTATTGTACAAAACAGTAAATGCCCTAATCTCATGAGACACTATATGCATATAATGGAAAAATTAGTTCACTTCAAGCAAGGACAACACTACCTTCGAGACAAATAGGACAAACATCCTCCTCTTCTGGAGCAGTGATAAGCTTGCTGATCTCATCTTCACTAATTTTAGGAGACTTCTGCTCACAGTCGGGTTTATTCTTGCAGTCTGAAGTTACAAAACTATCATTATTCTCTCCTGCTGTCTGAGAACTCAGTATTTCATTTTCATCTACTTTAGTGGCACCATTTGCAACATCTCCAGGCAATGTTGGTAAGTTCTCCAAACCCACATCATAGGGCAAAGGTGCAGGTGGCGCTTGGTAAGTGTCAGGTGTTGATGTGGCCAGAATATCATCGAGTACTCTGGAGGGGACTACAGGCAATGCACGGTGGTTGGTCACTGACAGTGGTTCATTCTCTTCCAAATTTCGAGGATGCTGTAACGTGTGCCAAGAAGATTTAATAGATAATTTTACTGAAATGCAACGCTTCTGATAAAAGATATTTTGTGGCAGGAACTATGAAGCATATTACACTGGGGATATACACAAGAAAATAACAATGGGCCCACTCCATGAATTAGAGCAAAACTTGTCCATGGTTAATGCCAGGAGAAAAATGCTTCCCTTTGTAGAATTAAGAAGAGCCCTTAGTATGCGGCCTCATGGGCCGGCGTTCCTGTGGGTGAGGAAGCTCCGCAGGTTACCTCACCCCCGATGTCTAGCGGGGGGCGGAGGACCGACGATATTGGGCAACCTAGGGTGAGAATTACCAATTTTTGTCGCAAAAGAAGAGTCCTTAATATGGGAATTGGAATTCACCAAATTTCAATTTCCAATGTCAAGATCAAAAAATCTAAAAAAGAACATTAGCAACACAAGGATGCAATTATGCCTGAGAAAAAAAACAAAATTAAGTTACAAATTTAGAAAATCTTAGGTCAGAGTTGTGTGGTTTTTTTTGGGAAACTATTTTGTGTGACCTTCGATAAGGGCCTGGAGGAAAAGTGGTTAGCTGCCATCCAAGAGGATTCTAACCTAGAAGCTATAGTAGCAACCCACATCCCACTCCAAGATAGCCAACCTAATACCTATATACAAAATCAAGCTTTTTGTGCTTAGTTATCAAACAAAAGGCTGTGGTGGCCTCTGTGTGGTATCCAAGGCTGTTGGAACCAAACTGATGGTTGTACTAAAAATTACGAAAAATAACAGCTCATGAAGATCAAAGTGAAGAAACTTTTGGTCGAGGTTAGATAAGGATAATAAAAAAAATCCAACAAAATCAATCAAACATCATTGATAAAATTTGATAGGAAAATGTACTAAATACAGATCATCAAAATACAAACATATACAGATATCATTATGCAAATGACCCATTCAATATGTAATGGACAAAATAAACTTTTCGTCCATAAATATTGAAAATAAAAACAATCCAAAAGAAAAATTCTACTCACATAGTAGTAGGCAGGTGAGCTATCTGATTCAGCGCTTCTTGATGAACAGCAACAGCAACCACCCATTACCTATTTAATTGTTTGTCTAAGTCAAAACTCAAAAGTAGAGTCCAACTTAAAGTTACAGAACATTGATACATAATATCCTTTGAAGCTTGAATCTGAAACAAGAAGCATAAAATACTGTTAGATTTCAGGCAAATACAGATACGATTTAGTAATATGTATTCCTAAAATTAAACTTTTCCATCAAACATACATCCAGAAGGAGGTTATGTCAACTAAATTAACAATAAGAATCAGTCCAAGTATACAATAAATAATAATGCGATCGAACTGCTTCATTGCAGATGCAATTGTTCTACTGGTTCCATAAATAACCAAATGAATGTTGATGGTTCTCTTCCAGTTTTCAACTAGAATTTCCACAAACTTCCTTAGGGCAATGATGAGCAAACAAAAATTCTAACGTATTGATGCAAATTAATATTTGGCTTTTATGAAATTACTTTATGTGCTACATTAGGTACTAGAACTGAGTGTATAACAACGAGGTGATAGCTCAATGGTCTACTAAATCCAAAAGAAATTACCATGTCAACCAATATAGCAAGACAAGAAACAAACAACCAGGCATCAAACAGTTTTAAGAGAATCTTTTTTCCATTAGCTAACAAACTAAGGACTATAACAAACAAACCTCAAATAGGTCCCATCATTGTCCTAGTTCAAATGCATGGAAGCAAAGATATATTTGCATTATTAAATACTTCTTCCTTTGAGCTTGGTTCTTCAAATAATATGCTCTACATGTGCTATATTTCCAGCACAGTAAGTATTACAAATACTAGCCATAAAATTTTGAAAGTACAATATATCCATACCTTAGATGATCCAATTCTAGTTATCTTTTGATGCAACAGCATAACTGCCCTCAAGAGTCAAGATGTTGGAGATGTTTGGAAACCTAACAACTAATTACTAAACCATGAGACTGAAATCTCAGGCCTTCTCCATTGAAACCAAGATTATGAACCACATCCCAAACTTCGATCAATAACCACAACCAAACCTCATGGGACTTTCCTAAGACACTGCATAAACATCATAGACTACATGCTCCAGCTGACTCAGTCTCAGTTTATTGGCAGACGATACATCCACAAGATTCTAGCTCACTGAATTCCTCACTCGCGCATGATTGTGATGGATATTAATTTTACGCCAACCCACTCGAACATCAACCAGTTCCAAACCTCCAACTTAAATTTTAAAAAAAAAACACTAAGGCGAGTCGAAGTCACGAGCTCCTCTCCAAATTCATGGACAAGGAGAAAGGCAACCAAAGAGATCTAAACTCCGAATCAAAGAAACCCTCGAAACGCCCAAATCCGACCAAAACATGCAACAGCGCCCACCACCAGTATCGATCGCGAACACCGAACCACGGCCAGGTAATATACGAAACGGCGGTAGAAGATGAGGAATTCAAATCCAGGGGCGATTTACCGATAAGTGATTGAGGAATCGCAATCTTTATCAGTGGAGAAATCCGGCGAGGGTTTCTCAGGCCACCGACAGCGGCCGCATTGAAGCGAGAGGGAGGCGTCGTCGGCCTTCTCTCTTCCCTTCTTCCAAATATTAAAAAAAGACGAAGATGGTAGCGGAGGGCTTTTATTATTTATTTTCATTAATATACCAATTGATGGGCAAATCATTAACGAGACAATTATTATTCCGCAGTGTGGTAAAAAATTGATAACGCTCACCCTAATAATATAGAATTTATTTTAAATTTTATCAGTTAGTCTATTTATTTTTAAAATTTAAATTTCATAAATAATACTTCTTTAAATTTAAAAATGAAATTGATTTTTTTTAATATTAAAATATTATTTAATTTTGGAGAGTAAAAAAATAAAGGGAATAGATTGGGTAATGAAAAATAGATATTATATAGGAAGAGAGAAAAAATAATAAAAAATAAAGATATGGTAAATTATAGGAAAGTTGATATACTGTGTAGATAAAAGTAGATTTATAAATTTAATAAAGTAGTTATTTATTTTCTAAATTTTAAATTTTGATAGAAAATCTGATATGGATGTTTTAAAACTTATAAAAGAGCAATAAATCATGATGCACAACTAATTACTAACCTAAACTCTAAATCATAAATTTTAAATTCTAAATCCTAAATCACTGTATTGAATGACTTTACATGAGACGGGAGAGGAATTTATTCTCTAAAAAAATAAATCCAGAAAGGTTCAAACCTTGTTCTTATATAATACCAACTCGGTTATGGCCATGTAATGAAACAATTAGCTAAACACTTTTATTACTAGATGAGTATCTTGAAAATGCAAATTTTAGAGCGTTACCCAAATCTAAATATATATAAAAAAATAACTTTTTTACCAAATCATATAAGTTTCTAAAATTATCAAATCACATAGGATAGTTTTAAAATTACTAAATCATATATCAAATTCCTATTTTATACCTAATCAGTCGACTGGTAAAAATTAGACAACTGATTTTTTTATTATTCAAATCGATTTCTCTTTATGTCAAAATTTTAAAACTTTAAACAAATCATTCAACTAATAACAAAAATCAGTCTACTGATCTATTTTTTTTAATCAAGGTTAATTTTGGACAAAATTGGTCGATTGACCAAATGACCACAGATTAACATGAAACTATTTCCTATGTGCTCGTCTAGTTCTCCTGATTATATTTATACCCTCAAACATCCAATTAACCAAATATATTAAGAGCAGTAATTTTTTGAACATGAATGTGTTTGAAAATTTTAATTCATATTTAAAAAATCATTGTTCTTAATATATTAGAGCAAATTGATATTTGAAAGCATGGATATAATCAAAAGTAGATAAAAGGAACTAGTTTCATATTAATCCGAGATCATTTGATCCATCAACCGATTTTTT
>JBBPFQ010000017.1:7769513-7782293 GCA_037974815.1 Kaempferia elegans
TTTAAATTTATTTATTTATTTGGAAAAAAAAAGAAAAAGGAAAAAAAAAGTGAGCAGGGTTTATCGAATAAATGGTTCGCTCTTGTAAGTAGTCTTCGATTTTGTGTGCATGAAGAAGGGTTCTGATACAACGATCTCACGCCTCCTTTCGCTTTCTTCTTCCCTTCCACACGGTGCTCCCCAACTCGAATCCCTCCGCCTCTTTCTCAGCCGCGCGCAGCGCCGATGCGCCGCCCTCTCCGTCGATGCGTTCCCACCCTTCCTCGCCGCTTGCCGCTCCTTCCCCTCCCTCGCCCGCCAAGCCCACGCCCTCGCGCTCAAGTCCGCCGCCGACCTCCACCCCGCCACCGCCACCGCCCTCCTGGATCTCTACGGCAGACGCGGCCTCCTCCGCGACGCCCTCCGCGTGTTCGACGGAATGCCCCTCCGGGACCCGATCGCCTGGAACGCCCTCCTCTCCTGCTTCCTCCGCCAGGGCCTCGCAGCCGACGCCCTCTCGATCTTCCGCAGAATGACGGAGGGCGGAGTCGCGTTCACCGGCGTCACGCTGTCCGCCGCCCTGAAATCTTGCGCGTCGCTGCGCGCGGTTCGACTGGGCAAACAGATCCACGCTCGGGCGATCCGCCAAGGCGATGACTCCCTCATCACGTCCACCTCTCTCATCGACTTCTACTCCGCCTGCGGCTTGATTCAGAACGCGTTCGATGTGTTCGCCGGAGTCGACTGCGACAAGGACGCCGCGATCCACAATTCTTTGCTCAGCGCGTGCGTCGAGAACAGGCGGTTCGAGGAAGCATTCTCGATTTTAGGATCGGCGACGCCCAATGCAATCGCCCTCACTTGTGCTCTCTCAATATGCTCACGGTCTTCGAATCCGCGCTACGGAAAGCAGGCGCATTGTGCAGCAATCCGTCGCGGATTCGATTCCGATACCACCTTGTGCAATGCCATCGTGGATATGTACGCCAAGTGTGGGGAACTACCTTCTGCCCGCCTCGCCTTTGAACGGATTCATCGCAAGAACGTCGTTTCCTGGACGAGCATCATCGAGGCCTATGGCAGTCATGGGCACGGTGTCGAAGCTTGGAACTTGTTTAAGAAGATGGAAGAGGAAGGAACGAGCAATGGAGTTTCGCCGAATGCCGTCACGTTCCTTTCGGTTTTGTCTGCCTGTGGACACTCAGGCTTAGTGGACCAAGGGCGGGAGAGCTTCTTCAAGATGACAAATAAGTATGGGATCGATCCAGGACCCCAGCATAGCTCTTTTTTCATCTACCTGTTAGGTCGGGCAGGTCGAATCGAGGAGGCATGGCATCTTTACAGCGAACTGAGTAGGAGGAGTTCGAAGAAGCTCACGAGTGCAGTCTGTGTAGCTATGCTGAATGCTTGCAGAGCCAACATGGATTTAGGGAGAGGTGAGCAGGTGGCTGAGCATCTTCTACAGCTAGACGACAATAATCCTGCAATTTACATTCTTCTCTCTAACTTTTATGCTGCTGCTGGGAAGTGGGAGAGAGCGGAAAGTTTAAGAAGGGCGATGAGGAATAGACAGATGAAAAAGGAGGTAGGTAATAGCCAGTTTGATGCCATGAGTTGCAGTTGAAGTCGGATGAGGAATAGATACATCTTATTTTAATTGTTATTTAACTTTTCTACCTGTAACTATGCAGACCCGGTGCAATTGAGTAACTTCAAGTGTTGTAGATAACCCCTCCCCATAACAAAGATGTTGCTTAAATAGGACTACTAACACATTCATTCATAGAGACAACGCAACTGAGTAGACTTCAAAATTTGTAGACAAAGTCAAATTACACTTCTGACTTCGTATTCAGTTGAGCCAAAGGAAAATAAAACTGAAGTACAATGCTTGAGACTGAGGGTTGAAAATAGTAAGCAGTTGTTTTATTCGAGAACTGAAAGAGAAGGAAGCCAGAAGCCACAGACCGCAGAGGGAACACGACCAAAGCATCACCGATGAATCACTTAGTCTTGTGAATGTGGCGGATCAGGTCAATAACACGCGTGCTGCGTAACAAAAAGGGGCAAGTTATTGGAAGACAGAACATAAAGCAATCCAGAATCACATATTTAACTTAAATCCATGGAAATTAGATAGTGTACGAGACTTGGTTACCTGTAGCCCCACTCGTTATCGTACCAAGACACAAGCTTGACGAAGTTCCCATTCAAGGCAATTCCAGCCTTGGCGTCGAAAATGCTTGACCTAGAATTGCCAGTCAACAAATCAGTCAATTAGCGATGCAAAACCAATCAAATGTAAAATGTTCTAAAATTGAAAGTCAAAGTGTCAAACACAGATAGTACCTGCTGTCTCCCAAGAAGTCAGAGGAAACCAAATCCTCTTCAACGTAACCTAGGATGCCCTTGAGGGTTCCCTCAGATTCCTCCCTGGAGTGCAACAAAGAAATTGTAACAAACAGAAAAGACAAAATAATATGTTTATGTCAGCGTTAAAAAAATATGCAATTACTTAAGGGTCCTAATCAGGTATCCTTGTAATTAAGAGAATTGAATCACCAGCACTACTTACTTAATTGCAGCCTTAATCTCATCGTAGGTGGCTGCTTTCTCAAGCCTGACAGTAAGATCCACAACGGACACATCTACAGTGGGAACTCGGAATGCCATGCCAGTTAGCTTTCCATTCAATGCAGGAAGAACTTTTCCAACAGCCTGCACCATTGGCATAGTGCATTGATATCAAACCTCACAGTAAATAATAATTCATTAAATAGAATAGGTCAATAAAAGAAGAGCAATTACCAATGTGGAACAGTACATATCAAATATATAATAATCATTCTATACTGCACAAGTGCACATGCCAAAAAAACAAAAACCAAAAAAGGCATCGTAGCGATGGATCATTCACAAGAGCACAACCTAGACACCCACTCTTTGCCTTTTTTGATCAATTAGTAAGGCCAAATCTTATGCATGAGACTTTAGTTGGAAGGATATCATCAACAACGAACTAGAGCTTTAAATCAGATATTCTTCAGTTACTAACTGATAGATATACATTAGCATGTTCGAGAACAATTATTTAGAATTTCCAAATGTGCTTATACTTTTAGATATATATATGCTACAACTAGGCTTGTGTTTATACAGCTAATATGTTCAAACATGATAGACCCAGACATAAAATGTCTAAACGTCGGGCAGATAGTTATTTTAAAATGCAGAATAAATTTCTACAATATTTGTGTTAATAAATATACCTTAGCAGCACCTGTGCTGCTAGGAATAATGTTAAAACTTGCAGCACGGCCACCTCTCCAGTCCTTGCTAGATGGACCATCGACAGTTTTTTGAGTAGCTGACAACACAGTCATATTAGCAACTTGAAGAAAACATTGGATGTACATCAGTATATGGTCGTACATATGTTTACTGAAGCAACAATTACCAGTGATAGAATGAACAGTTGTCATCAAACCCTCAACTATTCCAAATCGGTCATGGACAACCTAGCATAAGAAACGTCCATTTATCAATATTGAATTTAAATTAGAATAAGGCATATGTAGATATAATGAAATTTACCTTAGCGAGAGGAGCAAGACAGTTGGTGGTGCAACTGGCATTTGATACAATGTTAATGTCAGACTTGTACTCCTTTTCATTTACTCCAACAACGAACATCGGGGCATCCTTGCTGGGAGCAGAGATAATGACTTTCTTGGCACCACCCTGTAATTAAACCACATGAATTCATCATGAAAAACCAAATACTACCACTACTTCAAACTATATAGTTGTGCATTGAAATTAGGATCACGAATAATAATGAGCGCAATTCTTACATTTGAGATAAGGACAAAATTACAAGATAAGCTGCATTAGTAGAGCCAAAATAATTCAATTGCAAGGAAAGGCAAATCCAAATCAACACAGTTTGTTTCTGTCAATATTTATGATCCAGGTTATGGAAGAAAAGGATAAAAGTGTTTTACACCTGAACTATCTTTCTTTGTTCTAAATTGACATTTTACTTGTTTCTCATATATAAAATATCAAAACATGAATTTAAAAATCAAGATTATACAGTTGCATATATAAGAAAAAAAAAATACAATAATGTAGCCAGATTTGGAGTTCCATTGTTTACTCGAACATACAGCTTCCAGAATGAAGCATGATCTAACCAAGACTATCAGTCAGTGGCGAATCAAACAGACAAATGCACTAACATAAAAGAAATTTCATATATACAAAACAACACCCTTTGAGAGACATATGAACCATATTGGACAGTAAACAAAAACTATCGTTCATATTAGTGAATAAGAATAGTTGTAGTAGTAAAACCAACAAGAGTTACCTTTAGGTGAGCAGCAGCCTTGTCCTTGTCAGTAAGAACACCAGTGGATTCCACAACATACTCACCACCAGTCTCACCCCAAGGAATTTCCTCAGGATTCCTGAAACAAATAATAAACTCAGTGCACAAACAAATCTCAAACAAAGTTTAACGTCTTCTCTTTAAACAAAGAAATAATACCTCACACCAAAAACAGTAACTTCTTTCTGGCCAAAAAGAAGTGTCTTTGAGTCCTTCACTTTGATCTCATGATGCTTCCATAATCCATGCACGGTATCATACTTAAACATGTACGTCTACAATGCATTTTTCCAACCGGAAGGATCAGATTGAGAACTATTATCCAAAGAACAGAAAAGTAATGCTCAACATTCAACAAGAACTATAAAAGTTACTACAAAGCAAAATAACTAAAATAACATAAACGAGAAAATATCAGAACTACTTAAAATAAAAACAAACGGTAACAGCATCATGATTGTACCAAATGTCTAATATACTACAAATCTGCTCAATCGTTTCAAATATAAGAATCAGAACGACAAAGATCGGCGCATATCAGCGTGAAAAACAAAACACGGACAGAGTCTGCCTCGAAATTATTCACATCAAAACATACCCTAGGAAGAACATATTTCACCATGGGTCCCCAGTAAGAGAACTAAACGCAAGCATGGTAAAGCAAAGGATACAACTAGATTACCAAAACGAAACAATACCATGTAATCGGTAGTGATGAATGGATCATTAACGGCAACGAGTTCCACATCATCGCTCTGGAGGGCAACTCTCGCGACCAACCTCCCGATCCTTCCAAATCCTGTTAAAAACCCATCAGATTGGGTCAGCCGGAGGCCACACTTCGACTATTCACATCCACTAGCCTAAAAAAAAATTAAAAAATAAAAACAGAAATCAAAGACAAACCATTGATGCCGATCTTGATCTTCGCAGCTACAAAAACAAAGGAAAACAAAACAACATGAGATCCACGCAGAAGCGACTAGGTGGAGCCAAAAAGGCCAAACAAAAATTAAGTTCGAAATCCTCACCCATAGCTATCGCGATCGAGAATTGAAGAAAACGAGTTGAAAGAGAAGAGGAGAGTTGAGAAATGATCGAGGAAGGGAAGCCCCCGATGAGCGTTTATATAGGCGCGAGGTCCACTAGGGCTTCTCTAAAACATCGTGGTGGCCGTCAAGATCAAGATCAACCGTTTTGCATCGTCAGATGCGAGTTAGTTACACAGGATGCGGTGCCTTGCTCGTGACACGTATCGAGGTCCAGATCTCACGTGCGCTTCACCTGCGTGGGCAACCTGCACGGGAAAGGCGCTCCACTTGCTTTCAGTAACGGGGAACCCGAGACAGGCCACCGTTCGATTGCCACGTATTATAAACATTTTATTTCCATTATTGTTTCCCGTTTATTAATGGTTTTTAGTAAGCCAAATGCTTTAATTGTGGTCGTTGTTTTCCATTATTGTTGATGTAAACAATTTAGTAACAATAGGCTCAAATTAGGTAACATATCATGCATCTCAATCCTCTTTTGGGATGCATTTCAATATTTCCAAGAATATCAACTTTTATTTATTTTTGCAACTAAAACTTCCAATTGGCAAATATAATTTTCGCAAATAATTAATTTGGGTTTACACTTTGCAGCACAATTCATATAAAATATATCTAAAATCGTACAAATATCTATTATCTTTCTTTTTTATGTATCAGCACTTTAAAATATTGCACTCGCATGCAAACAAAAAAATTATTAAAAGGGCACTATGTAGCAATAAACCTAAAAATTATATCTTGCTTATGAGGAAATACAGGATAAAAATTTATTTTTTTTTCAATAGTGTTGTATAAAGACTAATATTCAAAAGTTTATCAAACATCAATTTCATTATATACATTAAAAATTAAAACTACATTTATTAAGATATTTTTTTTAAAAAAAATACATTTAAAATAATACCACCGTAATTAAACGTAAGTACGTCTAATAAATATTTCCAATCCACTAGATAAAAATATAATTGTTATCATTGTTATTATAGTCAGATTAAAAAAAAAATTTGACTGTATAAAAACTATATAGTTAACTGCTCGAGTAATAATAATTATATTTTTCAAAATTTTGAAGTGGAAAAAACTATAATGATGTATATAATTTCCCAAATAGAACACACTCACTTAAGCCTATTACTTGAAAAAAAAAAACACTATGCCATTGATAGCTTGAGGGTACTTAACATTGGCCACAAGTTTAGGAAAAATATATAAATGAATTACAATAACAAAAATATATATAAACTTCTTCATTAATTCACCTTATCCATTCAAATATATCTTATCAGCATGACTAAATTGTGTATTTACTAAATTATAATTAAATTTACAAATAATAAATAGTAGATTTTGTAATGTCTACAGCTAGACAAATTAAATTAAAAAAAAATAAATCTCTAAAATATTTGCCTGCTAGATAATGTCTGGCAGGCTTACAGTGCATCCAAATAACATCAATGAGAGGATTATTAATGAAAAATGAATATGTAAGAATCACAATAATTTAAGAGTGACATTGTATTCAGTTTATAGTAATATTAGAGTTAACACTAATACAAATGACTCAGAAGCATCAAGGATTAGTCGGTACCTTATTAAACAAAGCAATACTTGGGTTCAAGTGTGAAATCTTATTATGTTAGGAACTCAGTTACCTGAGCAACCAAATCAACCAAAGCAAACTTGCACCTGTAATTCTGTAAATAAAAAGAGTTGCAATTGGTAAGTTGGATAAAAAATTCATATTATTGAATTAGATTATCCAGAATGCAATTTGCTGAAGACATCCTCTTCCACTTCCTAACTAATAAAGCTTCTCTGGATTCTCCTTGCAGCGTATAAGAGGTACTCCATCTTCCCTCCAAATAATTCTATCATCACATAGAGCTGAAACCACCTCCACATAGAGTTTATGTTCCTGCGCAAGGACTCTAGCAGCTAGGTCTTCAACAGAGTCATCTGCTAGAACAGGTACTACTCTCTGAGCCAGGGTACGACCAGTGTCGTAGTTTTCATCAACGAAGTGAATTGTTGGGCCTGAGTACCTGCAATTTAATTCTAGTTGGTAAAATTGCAAAAATACATGGCGACATTGCGTTGGTGACTTCTTATGGTTAAAGTGCATGCCTTGCTCCAGATTCTACAACAGCTTTGTGCACCTTCAATCCATAAAATCCTTTACCACCAAAAGCAGGAAGGAGAGATGGATGGATGTTCACTATGGACTTTGGATATTCCCGAACTAATTCAACAGGTATCAGCTTCAAGAAACCAGCAAGAAGAATAAAGTCAACCTCACATTTCCTGTCGCCAGTAAGGAAATACATTAAATAAGGGCAAAAAACACTATATTTAATAGCTCGTGAAAATATAAGATAATGATGAAATGAGCACACAATGTAAGAGAATAGTGGAGAAATTTTACAAACATGGTAATTAAGCAAAATACCTTATCACTCTATCTAGTATTTTTACTGTTGATAGTGACTGGAATGCACAAGTGACGGGAGATTGCATTATAATAACTGGCTATAGTCTCACAATATGGCCACAATTAGCATTTTGTTCCAAAAGCTAAGTTGATTCAAAATGAATAACACGCTATAAATTTTAGAGCTTATTTGTCATAAGTTACAAAGAGAAGAAAACCCACTTCCAATCATACCTTTTCTTCCTCTGTCAGGATATAAAATTAGCTAATTAAATGAAATGATAATAATTAGGGTCATTTGAGAGCATCAAACATCAGATTCTCTAAAAATTCTTTAAAATTTAGGGTAAATCACACACTTTATTAAATTTAGACAATTACTTTCCACTATACACTACATTAGCTACTTTAAAATTTCTATTATCTTTATTTTTTTTATTATTTTCTTCTCTCCCTTTTATTTTTTTATTATTATATTTGTGGAATGAGTGGAAAGAGAGAGATTGAAAAGAACGAGTGAAAGGAAAGATTGAAAGAAAATATTATTTTATTTTTAGGGTAAGAGTTTCATTCCCTAAATTTAGAGAAATACTATTTATAAAATCTAAATTTTGAGAATGGATAGGATAGCTGATGCAAAGGTTTTTTTTAATAGACTTATTTCTATCAACATATGGTCATAGCACGTGGACAATCGGTTTCTCCTTCATTCACTCTGTTCCTTCCAATTTTATATCATTTACACCATCTAAATTAGAGAATCAAACAATTCTTTCTTTCTCCAGCAAACCATTAACAACAGTATGTGATGTCACAGGTAAAAAGGGAAAAAATGCTAAGATTGGTTGCTTTTCTTTTTTACTTTTTAGTTGAAAAACACATGGATAAAATCTACAATGAAGCATGAGCACTAGTGCAAAAAATATTCAAAGGGGAGACGAATTGGTGAGCTCTAGAAGAATATTCACCTTAAAACTGCAATAAGGCCAGAAGTTGATACACCATCAGATGATGACTTCAAACGAGGGTATATAACAACTGGAATTTGATTGTCTCTTGCATATTCAGCACCACCACAACCTAAAGGCATACAGAGGGAAAAACAATATATCAGTGATTAAAGCACTAGTGGAAAAACAAATTCCAGCATGGTTATCAAGTGCAAAAATTCCAGAAAAGATAATATTCCATCCTTTGTCTTCATTTAGAAGCCATCAACAAATAAAACAAACTACCTACTTTAATCCCAACTGCAATAATCTCACCGAACAATTGTGAGAAATAATCCACAATCTGAATCTAAGCAAAAGAAAAGTCTGTTGATTTAGCAGTTAAAGAATGCACGAGTTTGGAACTAAAACAGCTCCATATTTATACATTCGTTTTCAACTCATTTTTTTTTACTTCTGAGTAACTTTTCTTCGACATAGATGCAATGGTAAGAACAGGGAAGGCATGAAGCTCTTGATATCAGCCCAGAATGTATATCAGTATACAAGCCCGTATAGATGCTTCCAAACACCTCTATTATTCCTTTTTAAAACCTTTTCATGGTGATTTTTCCTCATCCGTTAAATAAAAATTGTCATCTGAACAAGAATAAATGCACCGCAACTAATTGCAGTAATGCAAATCACTTCAGAGAGCTGATGGGTGGAGAAGATAAAGTAGCCAATACCAAATAATTGAGACAAATATAGCTTGATGATGATAGTAAATGTATGTACATTGAGCATTCTAAAGATCAAGAATCGCATGGGATGGTAAGGTAGATTGTCAAAGCTGCTAGTGAAAAACTAGAGGAACAACATTCATAAAATACACATAACAACCACAAAAAGTGAATCAGTAAATACATGTCATGAGCACGAAAAAGTCAATCCTCTCATGAAGCATCGCATATATCGAAAAGAGAAAGACTTGCCTGGCTTATCTGTAACCAAAACTGAAATATCTCCATGCACTAACTTTCCTTTGATTGCTTCATGAATAGACCTGAAGTTTGAACCTCCACCAGAGACAAAAACTGCCAACCTTTTCCTTCGAGCTGAGCTTCCTGATGTTTTCTTCGTTTCCGCGTAATTTTCCGTCTCGGAAGCATCACATCGGCAGTCAAAGCCCAAAATTTTCCTATCGGCCTTCTGCAACACTCCATTAAAAGAAGAAGTCCTTTTTAGAGTTTGTCTTTGTTTCAGGCCCAAACAATTAGAGCTAGCATCTCGAGAAGCCGATCTAAGGACCGAACATTTGGGTGATGACTCCATGAAACTGGGAGGAGAAGAAAGCATAATTCTGATACTCGACGCCAAGGCCTCCATGATTCAACGAAACGAAAAAAAGAAGTTAATCCCGACAAAGGAAACCCGTTCCGTTTATTACGCCAACGAACTGCCAGAACCAAAACCGCCGCCAAGAAGAGATGCGGAGGGCGGCGCACCGCTGATGTCGCGGTGGTGCGCTGCCAAGAAGGGATGTGTTGGGCGGCACATCGGGTGGCATTTTCGGCGGCGCGAGGTCTCTTAGGGTTTGCTCCTAAAACCCGGGTTGGTTCAGTCTATTTGTTTCGAACCCAGTTCAATCAAAGACTCAATTCTAGTCTGATTCGAGTCCGAATCAAATACACCGTCAAAATTTTAAATTCTCTTCCTAAAGACTTTATGTCATATATTAAATGTTATATGTAATTTTATATAAATTTTGGTTAAGTATTTAATTTCCAGTTAAAATATAATAATTATTTATGTAATTTATTATATATATATATATATATATACACACACGACAAGATGCATGGGTCGGTTTCAATAAGCTAGATAGCACTACAGTTCTAGGTCAAACTGGATCTGCACCCTTCCATGAATATATAAGATATACATAATTCAATCCCTTTACGGAAAATACTAAATGATTTAACTGTAAGTTAACAAATTATTTGTCGCTGATTCTTAATTTGTGCACCGTCAATGCTTGCGGTTAGTTTCGTCGTTGATCGTGAGCGTTCACCTTCTTTCTACTTCCAACCTTCATAATAATTTAATTGGGCACGCACCATGGAATCAAACCGTAGATACTTAGGAGACAACTGAATACCCTTACCGCTGCGCCATAGTCTGGGAGTTATAACCAAAGTTAATTATATTGTAATACTAGGATGACATGACCTTTAATTTAGGGCATTAATTTGATCATATATATAGTCACTGATTTATATCTCGATGAGATTAGCTGTGAGGATACCAAGCAAAGATCAATTCCATAGATTGAGAATGATCGGCATAAGAGCATCAATTAATCCTCACTTTTATATCATCATTCAAATATCTCACTATATACATATTTCAAATACCATAATTAAATATTCCCCCAATCAAATATTTATAGGTCTCACTTACTAAATATCTCATTCTTAAATATCCCAAATTCTATAATTAAATATCTCATCAACTAAGGGGGTGTTTCATATATATTTGGTAATGGAAATGATAATGAGTTTGATTGAGAAGGGAATGAGTTTAGCGATAACCTTGGGGTGTGGATTATGAAACTCATACATTGATTCTGATTTCCATCTACCAAGCATCAAGAATGGGAATGAAACAAATTTCATTTCCATTCCAGCCTCCTAAATCCGCCTATCAAGCACTCTCTAAATATATATTTACAAGTTTCTAATTTTATTAATTTACATATAATTTTATATTTAAATAAAATTAATTATATTTTTTAAATTTAATATATTTTTCTCAGATATTTATTCATAAATATTTTTTATTTAATATTTATTTATATATTTTAATAATTATTCAATATAATTAACATTCAATGAATTAAAAAAACAAAACAAAAATTAAATCAACAAACTGTTACATGGACCAACCCACGTACTCACCCAGCTGCATGCAAGATTTCATATTTTTTAACAAGAGGGAGAGATATGCCTATGATTTCTAATACCCCACTTTTGACAACTACATTGGAGAATATTTATGAAGAAGAGATATTTAAGAGAAATATCCCCTTAAAATATCCTCCACTATATATAATCTAACTATTACTACCGACAATAATAATAATAAAGTTGCATACACTTAGAGAGTCTAACTCGACGATTCTATTAGAAATGCCAAGCTCAGTTATCTCGTAGGTCCATTCAATACTAGGGCGGTAAACAAGCCAAATTGAGCTAAATTTTTTAGTGTTCAAACTTATTTGAAAAGGTAATTGAGTAAAGTCAAGCTAGCCAAAAATAAACCAAGCCATTAAAATTGTTAGTGTAATCAACCTCAGATCAATGTTGACCAGGTTGACCCCGCTTAGGTTGACTCTCGAGTTTGGGTGTAATCAATATATTAGCAAGAAGTCAAGTGAGTCAAGGTAATCAGATACTTGACGACAAGTGGAAAGTCTAAGCGGGGCACAGAGGACCGGACACTAGGTGATCAGAAGTCCAACGAGAAGTTGGCAAGAGAAAAGTGTTGTAGATCTTGACACTAGATAGAGAAGGGTTAATAGCCGATTACCCACTTTTGTCGCTTCCTACAACTCGTTAGCACAACGGAAATATAAACAACGAGTATAAAAGAAAGCTAACACTAAAACAACAAATACAAGAAAATAAATCAACACAAGTGGCACGCTCATTTACGTGGTTCGAAGATAACACTCATACTCCACGGCTATCCATAAGGTGGACGATCTTGATCCATCTGTGGATGACTCACCGGAAACTCTCGGCTAGCTCGTGTAGCTCCTTGTAGGTGGAGAAACATCGCCACAACACCTCCGAGATCCCTCAGATGCACATGCACGCACTAGATCACAGTATACTACTAATAGACTTTTTCCAAGTCTATTTCGTCAACCAAGGCCAGCCACCCCTAGCTTCATTATATAGGGCTTGGGGAAATCAACAAGCAGATTTTACT
>JBBPFQ010000017.1:7782393-7802760 GCA_037974815.1 Kaempferia elegans
CTGTCCAAAAGGCTTCATACCAATGAATATATTTTTCTGTTATAAACTCATGATTTTTCCCATGTGTTTTCAATGTGGGACTATATATGTTTGCAACCTTGCAATCCCAACACTTGGGTGACCATCCCAAGGGCAATATATATCTTCGTGGGTGGCAGAAAGAAAAAGAGCATCTTCATGAGCGGTGGCAGAAAACAAAAGAGGAGAGAGAACAAGGGTTTGGAGATGGGAATGAATTCTAAACTTGTCCCTTTAATTGGGTTTTATTCATTTCAGATTATTTAGGAACGATTTTAAAATTATTATTCTCAAATTTATTAACCAAACACTTTGTATTGTTATTATTTCATTCCCTTATTTCTAAACCCTAAACCAAACACCGCCTTAATATGTTATCCTTGGAAGCAACTAACAAGTAGTCCTAGTATATAATAGGCTCTAGAGTCACTGTGTACTGGTAAAACTCTTCCACATAATTAATCAGACATTCACGGATCAATTCCTAATTGTAGCATACTGCAAAATTAATTTCCTTAAGATAACCTGAGACACTGCCTACAAAGCGACGAGATCTAATGTTACAATAATTATAGATCTAATGTTGTGATAATAAAATTTTAAAATTTTGCAATTTTCCTTAGCGAAGTAAAATACTAGTGCCAAAATGTTCTATACGATTTGACATTGTTCTTCACCAACACCAATTCTTGTTTAAATTCATGCAATATGTAGTCCAACTTAAATGAAACATAAAATTAACTTTACTCTTATATATGTCAAAATTTATCATATGCATTCGACATAACATATTTGGTACTTATATAGTAGATTGTCACATGAGAATTCCTACGGATAGTTTATTGGAAAATAAAATCTCTCTCACCTAAAGATACCCCTCAGTTACTGTGTTTTTCATTTTTCATCTCGCTATGGGGCTGATAGTGAGAGTCATTTGGTGTGAGTGAGTTACCTTTTGCCACATAGAAATGACCATTTGCTACATGGGTGTTGTACAATGGCAAAATACTCAAAGAATGAATAAGAAGACTCAAATTCCAATACAGACGAACACTTAAAAAAAAAACCTATTAGCGATGGAAATATCCATCGCTAATTGATCAAAACAACTAATTATTTCCGTCGCTATAAAATGGGTTGCTGACATCTTATAGCTATGGAATTTAAATTTCATCACTAATTAGCGATAGAAATAAATATCCGCTGCAAATTTTAGCGATGATATATTAAAATTCCACCGCTAAATTTGTAGATAGAATGTTTCTATTCCATCCTAGCTCTAGCAACGAATATTTAATTCCGCCGCTTATTAGTGACGGAATTTAATATCTATCGCTAAATTCCAAAATGAAAATCAAAATTTCTATCAATAATTTACGACAGAAATTTAACTTTTCGTCACTAATTGTGATGAGAAATTTAATATTTGTCGCGATAAAAATTTAAATTTTCATTGCTAAATTGTGACAAAAATTTAAATCTCTATCTCTAAATTGTATTAAAAAAATTCAACAATACCTTCCCACTTTTAGCATTTTCTCTATTTACATATAAAGTATCATGATTTTCACAACACATTCATATTATAGAACCAAACAACACAACATAACAAATGATATAAATGCCACAAGTCATTCACAAATCTACACAACTAACAATTACCTTATAACATAACACCACAACCTATTCACAAATCCACATATTCACTTTATACACACAAACAACATAACAAACGATACAAACAATACATATCAAATCTAATCCAACAACATATCAAATTCAATCCAACTTAGATGAATATCCAAGACATCTCGAATTTTACCAATAAACACCTAAATATAATAAATTTAAATATATTACCAACGATAATAAAAACCTCGTAGCAAACACATCCAATTAGTAGTATCCAATTCTACATAAAGTATAATACGAAAGGTGATTAATAAAAGAAGGAAAAAACTAGCATACATCAGCATAAGAATTATGCCCAACAAATTGAATTTAAACTAAACAAGGTGAATACTACAATAAACAAATGTTAGCTAGACAATAGTTTTACAAGTTTTTTTTTTTTTAAACCTGAATTCTAGTTTCGATATCCGTGGGCTCATGGCAGGCCAAGCTTGTGAACACGAGCTCATGACCTACCAAGCCCTGAGGAGAGGGAAGGAGAAAGGAGCTAACGTATTGACAAAGATGAGTTCGTCGGAGATCGGAGATGAGTTGACACCGGAGATCGAGAGGAGTGGCTACCAGAGTTGAAGATGGGAGGAGTAGATTGAACGGAATCATTAGTGATGGAAATTAACTGCCGTCGTTGAGTAGAGATGAAAATTAATTTTTGCCGTTAATTAGCGACAAAAAATAACTTCCGTCGCTATATTTTATCGACCTAATGTCCGTCACTAATTAGAAACAAAAAAATATATTCCGTCCCTAATTAACGATGGAAATTAACGCCCATCACTGATGAACCACAAAAGAAATATATTTTTTTAATATCCATCATTAATGATTGATGAAAATTAATTTCCGTCGCTAATTCTATCTTTAATTCTGATATTTCTTATAGTGGACTATTTTAAAAGTCAACATTACATTTTGAATTTATCTGTAGAAGAATCAGAGGGAAAGATCATCTGCCTGAAGCTCACATCCCTGAATTAAAGAGATCCATGTCATGTTAAAGATAATACCCTACAAAGAAAAAAAAAGAGGATTATGATTTAAATTCTAATAGAAATGAATATTTTAAAGGTCAACCTTTGAAGGTGCATAAGTTATGTTTCAGATTGTCCTCACGGGATGGACTGATAGTTAATGTGTGAGGTGTTGCCACCAATAAATTATGCTACAAGTTTATCTAATAGATGAATTAGGGGAAGATCATCTACTTTTAAGATTAATTGAGCAAAGCTCAGACATCTAAATTTTATTTACAAAAAGAAAAATTAGTGAAATTCATGCTCCCACGAGAGTGGTGTAGTTGTAACTCACTAAGAGGAATAAATAAGAGCATTACAATTCAAATCTCATGATAAATATTTTAAAGGTCGACCTGAGTATGCATTAGTTGTGATATGAATTTATCTAGTAGGTAAACAGAGGAAAGGTCATCTATTTTAAGATTAGTCGGATAGAGCCCAATCATTTGAATTATTAATAGAAGCTTAATTTACTATGGGTTGGGGGAGTGGTTTTTATTATAATTTTCATCAAAAACATCTCAATTTTAAAAATATTAAAATAATATATCATTTTTATTTAAAAATATTCTAATCCTAATATAATTATAACGATTTGTTTAAATTGTTATAATATACCGTTTTTTAATTCAAAATTATTTTATTTAATTTTTTAAAGAGAAATAGAAATGGAATGAAATCTCCAAGTTATATGAGTTTAGTAATTCTCAAAAATTTTGAAATTATTCTCAAATTATCTTTCCCAAACTTATAATCCAAAACTATCATTTACTATTATTCTATTTCCTTATTTCTAAATCTACTAACCAAACGCCACCTAAATAGGAGAACATGCGGATGTTTGGCAATCAAAATGGTAACATAAAATAATTTATTAGATTATATGGGTGTGAAAGTGGAATATAATAAACTACAGGGAGCGAAATAAGAATTTCACATATGCGGTGGGCGTTCTGAAAAGTGCGTAAATTTAAAGGTAGTAAAAGCGAAAACCTTTCAGGGGCATATATGTAATTCCGTTACTCTCCCTCTTCCACTTGATCTCTCTGCCTCTCGCATCCTCTGCTCTGCTCTCCACATCGCTGAGAAGAGCAAGCCATCAGGGCAGAGTGGAAGCTCGCTCTCTTCTACATGGCCATGAGGGCGATCCTGCTTCGCCACTGCTGATGGCAGACGGAGCTTCGTCGTCCTCTTCCCCTGGCGCGGCGGCCCCCGAGCTGCCTCCGCTCGAGGTGCCGCCCTGGCTCCGGTCACTGCCATCGGCGCCGGAGTTCCATCCGAAGCCCCAGGAGTTCCACGACCCCATCGCCTACATCCTCAAGATCGAGAAGGAGGCCGCCCCCTTCGGCATCTGCAAGATCGTGCCCCCCTTTCCCTCGCCCACCAAAAAGACCGCCCTCGCCAATCTGAACCGCTCATTCGCCGCCCGGTGTCCCCTCCCCAAGAAGCAGCCCCCGACCTTCACTACCCGCCAGCAGCAGATCGGCTTCTGCCCTCGCCGCCCCCGCCCCGTCCAGAAGCACGTATGGCAGAGCGGCGCGTACCACACGCTCCAGCAGTTCGAGGTCAAGGCCCGGAAGTTCGAACGCTCGTATGTGCGCCGGACCGTGAGCCGGAAGGCCGCTTCTGCCGCTGCGCTCTCCCCGCTTGAGATGGAGACCCTCTTCTGGCGGGCCTCTGCGGACAAGCCCTTCACCGTTGAGTACGCCAACGACATGCCGGGGTCCGGGTTCATCCCTCTTCCTGCCTCGGGCAGGAGCTCCTGGCCAGAACGTGTACCGGTTAACGTCGGTGAGTCTGCGTGGAACATGCGGGGCGTGTCCCGGGCCAAGAGCTCTCTGCTTCGGCTGATGAAGGAGGAGATTCCAGGGGTGACGTCCCCCATGGTGTACGTTGCCATGCTCTTCAGCTGGTTCGCGTGGCACGTCGAGGACCATGAATTGCATAGCTTAAATTACCTCCACATGGGCTCAGGGAAAACATGGTACGGAGTGCCGAGGGATGCCAGACTCGCATTTGAGGAGGTGGTTCGGATGCATGGCTACGGCGGGGAGTTGAACCCTCTCAGTGAGTCTAATTATCTAAATATGCTCGTTTATGCTGCATTCCGATTTTCTCTTTAGTTCTTTGTGTAGCTCAGCGTATCATGGTCGCATGATTCTTTTCTTCACCACCTACACTTTAAGGACTTTGCTGCCTAGGTAACGGAACAGATTGGAATAGAGACTCAACTACGTTGTACCCTCTCATGAACATTTTAAGGGCAAAAAAGAACAAAAAAAATCTAGAAATCCACATGTGATATAGTGGATCTAAACATTTAGAGATCATGCCTGACAGTGACAGCCTCTAAAGCAACCAACTGACTAGTAGAAATGTTGCATGCTTTCTAGGTAGTTAGATTTTGGCTACTATAACCGATGTGAAGGCTATAACCCAAGTAGAAATGTGTTGCATTCATGGTCTATGTGATACGTAGCACATGCTTGTTTAGCCACTGAGGGGCCGCTTGGATGAATTATCTGGATGCGTCCTTTGATTAGTTGATCATACTATAGTCAGATGTATCATCTTCAATGTTTTCTTTTTCTTTTTGGAATTGATGCGTTATGCTCTTGAATCTTGATTTGCTGCTTTTGAAATGATGATTGTGTGCTAATGTGCTGATCGTTGTAATCATGTCCTTCCATCTCGTGCAATCACTGATATGGGCAGGACATGGTCCTGTACCATCAAATCTTGTGGCTTGTTACCATTATACTTGATCATAAAATTCTAGAACAGGCAAATGCATACAATGATGTGCTGCATGCTTGGAACAAGGTTATCTTTTTAAGGATTTACAGGGATGGTACTTAGTGGGGCCAAGACTAAGCCATGCTAGCACATTTTAGATGATTGCGCTTAATCAATTGTTATAAGTGTCTTTTTCTTTTTCCTCCTAACTTCTGACTAATTACATACTCCAGGAATATTCTTATAGTAATGATAAATGCTCCTTTGCTTTACATTTTATATTTTATTTTATGTTTTTGACAATTAAAGCATGAAATTTCTTTTGTTATATTTTAGTTTCTTATAAGCATGCTGTTCTCGCACCTAGTTTTATCAATTAAATATTAACTAAGAAGGTTGCCTTTAATGACATTATGTGTTTTTACACAAGATTGTTTAGCTACTTAACAAGATCATTAGAGGTATCTAAATGACTTGGTAGACCATTAGTTAAAATGAATGAAACCTTGACAGTGACTTTTGCCATCCTGGGTGAGAAGACCACTGTTATGTCTCCTGAAGTATTTGTTCAGATGGGAATCCCATGCTGCAGGTGATATTTACACAGATTGATTTTGGAATCCCCACTATCCTTTCTTTTTTGTTCATTATAGCTAGTTTATTTTCTTTGAGCAGGTTGGTCCAAAATGCTGGAGAGTTTGTTGTCACATTTCCTGGAGCTTATCATATGGGATTCAGTCATGGTAGGCGATGTCCTCCTAACATACTTTTACCGCAGACCTTGAGTATTTCTCAATAAAGTCCTTCTATTGATGGATGGAAGCAAAGATGGTATTTGGATGAACTGTGATTCATATATACCTAGGTACTTTTTGACAGTCTTACAGGGGGCAGTTCCATTGAATGAGTCACCCACTAATTGGAGTTTGAGGAGGGGGTTAGTCTTTGCAGCCTTAAGCAGTATCATATTGCTCAAAACGTCACCCTATTTTATGGATAATCTGTAAATGGATTGAATATATATTAGCCAATGTGGAAAAGTGTATATAACTTAATAGGATGAGTTCAGTTGATATATTGCAGAAGCAGCATAACCATAATGTGTATAAGCAGACTTATTTTGATGTAAATAGAACCTGAAGTTAAAACACTGTTGCTATGAGATATTATTAGTTCTTTGTTTGAGGATAGCAGTAGTACTATATTTTCCCCTTTTAAATATGAAAACATATGCCTAAACAATTTCACCTTGAAGTTAATTAATTACTTACTATAAGAATTTTCTACTGACTTAGATGGCCAAATATTGCAATAGGGGGGTGGTTCAAGACTTCGTTATTGGATATGCATCCATATGGGAGTGACAACTTGAGAACTATTTCTAATTGTATTTCTTCCTTGGTTTTTTGTCTTTGCTATGCTTTCACAAAGATTTTCCCCGTAAAAGAAACAACAAATCTGATATCTCGATGTCCTTTTAATCTAGTTTAATATCCAACAATGGCTATTATGTAGTGGTATCTAAGACTTTTTGTGACCTAATATTGTGAAAATTACTATCTAATTCCTTATTTAGCCAAAATGTTTGCCTTTTCTTGTCTTAATCAAGAGTTCTAACGGTCAAAACTGAAAACAAATGACTTAAAAATGAAATTCATGACTTCTGGGTTGGCTGAAGATATAATTGGTCTTGCTTTTAAGCTGAGATGTTAATCATGTAAACTCCACATCTCAAACTTCTTAACCATCTGATTACTGTTTCCCCATCTATACTTTTGCTACATCTAAATGACTGTTTAATAGATGATTAATAGTAGAATAATTTTTGAATATAGTAATAGGAAAAGAAAGAAGAAGGATGACTGGTAAGACAACAGAACTGTGAAGATGCTATTTACAATACCAAAATAAGAAAAAAAAAATATCATCCTTTGTTCAAATTTCATTGAGAAATAATTGGAAATTGGGGATCAGGAAATAAAGAGTAAAAAAAATCAGGCATGGTATGAGAGCACATTTATCCCCAGAAATGGATATGATTCCTTCTGATATTTTTTTCTTTTACTCGTTGGCAGGACCAGGAGATAAAGGATGCTTATAACATGCTATGGTGTACATTTCATGTGTTTAATTTAAATTGAATTATTTTGGACTAGAAACAACCAAAACTTAGTACCTTCTTATCCATCACCTTGTTATTTCCAAATCATTTTAGCCTTGATATGTTCACTGATGCTTGTATCATTCGCAATACAAGGTTCTGTAACATGAGTTTTTTCACATTGACACCAATGTCTTGAATCATGCTAACCAACAATTTTTCAACAATAAACATACCATGTTGGTGCAATTTGCATAATCACAAATAGTTTGTTATTGTCTTCACAGGATTCAACTGCGGGGAGGCAGCAAACATTGCTACTCCTGAATGGTTGAGATTTGCCAAAGAAGCGGCAGTTCGAAGGGCTTCAATGAATTATCCACCTATGGTTTCTCATTTTCAGTTGCTATATGCACTTGCATTATCATTACGTACTAGGTTAGCTTTAGCAGATTGATGCATTGCAGGTTGTTTTATTCAAATTTGTCTTTTAACTATTGTATTATCATTCTGTGATGGCTTCTATTTTTGTTTATCTTAAGTTTCTTTTGTTAGTGTTATCCTGTAATCTTTTTGTTGTATATTTTCATTGGCACTAGTAGCTGGTTGTAAAGTATGAAGAATGTGGGATGGAAAGGAAACCAATCCAAACTGACTCTAGTTGCAGTGGGTCTAATGTCAGTAGGATAGTATAACTAAGTAATCTTTCTTTAGTATTATTTTTTTTGAATTTTGTTTGTGTTTCAATTTTGCACTGGCCATGGAATTGATCTACTAAATTTGGTGCCTATTTAATGGCAGTACGAATTTTGCACTGGCCATAGTTTGAATTTTGTTTTTGAATCACTACATGTGATTATTAAGATATCCTATTTTGATGATTCACTCTTTTCTATAATGTACTTCTCCTGTTCAATATTGAACTGCCGCTGTCTATGTAATTATCTGCCTAACTAGTTTCTAGAAGGATGTAAGTATCTTATCTAGGTTATCTGCATTGCCACTAACTTGAACAATGATTTCCACAGTACAACTATTTTCGTTTGCTCACTGTATGTTGTTTCTAAGGAGATAGTTTGATAGAGAAGTAAGATGCTTTGCAATTAGGGTTTGAAAAACTTTTCCATACTGATTGAATTTTTCAGTCCAAGAGAAGTTCATTAGGAGGACCACTTTGTTTCTTGTGGTTCTCTAGAACTGTAGCACTTAGTGGCATATGCCACACAACACACCTAATATGATTCATATACCACTCCTTAGATGTGTGGTATGCTACTTGAAACATGTCATCAAATTTTGCCCTTTATTTGTTTTTGATTTTGCATTGTTGGCGCAATAGGATATGGTCTCATCTGTGGGAGCACTGAAATGATATGGTATCCTAATTTAAATCAGGATGGGTGTAGATGAATGAAATTTATATGGCAATCTTCAAAGCTCAAAAATATATTGAAAGCAATATCAGTGTGAAAACTAAAACCCCATTTACTTGGGAGGAGGGAAATAGAAAAGATAGGCAGAAAGAATGTTTGGATTTTTCCCCGTTGTTTATTAGGGAAGAAACAAAATTGGAGAATGAAATTTTAACATCAAGGCTGCTTTACTTGGGAAGAAAGCAAAGGAGATAGAAACCTGAAAATGATTAAAATGGCCATTTTACCCATGGTGTTTATCCTGTCTTGATTACACAAAAAAATTTGATTTCATGTTGTACACTTATTTTTATCTGATTTGCTAGTTAAACTGGTGCAAGCGATAATTTATACTATGAGATAGAGCCAACTATAATGGTCAGAGTTGCCTATTATCATTGGGGTCGAAGATGGTTCGAATTACAAATCTTGTCATTTCTGTAGTTGTGTTGGAGTACTCACCTTTAGCGAGCCCTGGCTCTATTCTCATGCAACACTGCTGACTCCTACTGCAAAGGTCATGGAGCTCCAACGCAAGTAGGAACTCCGTACCCCATCCTTGAATGAATTTTCCATCTTTGGTCTCATTTTACCGAACCAACGGTTTCTGGCTTTGGCCACAAATGCAACAGTACATTCTAAGAATAAGAAAAATAGTAGACATTTGAATACAACTTCATTGGTACTAGGAGTTGAGACTTCGATCATGTTAGTATGATGTATATTAGCAATGGATATTCTCCAAGATGTGTCTGTCTTCATTTACATATAGGGCATATGGGGCTCAATTGCATAATGTGGTGGTCAGCACTCACCATATAAATTTAAAAATACAACCATATGCATGTATTAATAAGTCTGCATTTTTGGTCTATATCAGCTGATTTTTTTCTCAGTTGCGAGAAATGTAGTCACTCATTAGCTAAATTTGATGTTGTTTCTGCATTTTCTTTACAATGGAATATTATGCTACAATTTTTGTTTTGGTCGCGCAACCCTGTACTTGCTAGTTTTTGTTTGAGTTCAATAGGTGTCAATGAATGTGATATGAGTTCACTATTGTTGTGGGATGAATGTTAGAAACTTTTCTTTTTTCCTAAAGATCTGAGATCAAAGAAGAACAGTCTTTTTACAAATGGTTCTTTGTCTCATCATCTTTGATGTTTTAATGCTGTCATATCGGAAAATATTAAAATGAATGGATGCTGCTTCCTTTTTCAGGACGCCCATAGGCTTTGGAAGTGAGCCACGGAGTTCTAGACTCAAGCATAAAATGAAAGGAGAAGGGGAAGAGATGATAAAAAAATCATTTGTTCAAAATGTGATTCAGAATAATCATTTACTGAGCATTCTTCTTGATGGGGGAACTTCCTGTGTGGTTCTTCCTCAGAGTGTACCAGAAAGTCCTTTATTCTCAAATTCATTGATGAGATCCCAAGTAAAAGTAAAGCCAAGATTGTCTCTTGGCTTATGTAGTCAGCAAGGAGCTCTAGAAGCATTAGAACTTTCTCCTTCGAATGCTGTTGGTTTAAGCTGGAAAACAACTGTCAGAGATTTCAATGGCTTGTTTCCTACTGATGGAAACTCTGTACAAATAGAGAGCAGCAAAATAAACTCATCAGGAACATTTAGCAAATTTCCTAGTTCTGATCCTAAACATTTGCCATCTGATTCACAAAAAGTGGAAGGTGAAAAAGAAGGAACAAGGCAAGGTGAAGGATTGCTAGATCAAGGATTATTGTCATGTGTCACCTGTGGAATCTTGAGCTTTGCATGTGTAGCTATCATTCAACCCACTGAGAGAGCAGCCAATTATCTCATGTCTGTAGATTGTGGTTTCCTTCATAATCCCCTTGTTGATTCAGGAAATGATAATGGCATAGACAGAGAAAAAAGTTGGAAGAGAAGCAGAAACAAACACATTGACATTGGTAAGATGCAACCTCAAGATTGCACTATGATTATACTTTCAGTGCAAATAATTCAAAATCAGAAATATCACCTGTTTTTTTTTTCAAAGATTAATGTGTTGCGAATACCAATATGCTACTGATCCTGTGTGTTGAAGACATATCTATAAATACATTAGCACCTTTTTGTAAATTTACAAATGAGTATGTAAATGGCAAGAACACAAAAGATATAGGTAGAGGGCTACCATGGCAAACTCTAGTAATTTTCCCCGTGTGGGATTTGCTCTATTTGTTTAGTTGTTCCCCGGGGCAAATTATACAATATCATAATTAGAAAAAAATACAAACCATCTATCCCAACCATCAGAATCTGCTATGTGATAAGTCATCTTTTGAAATTGTTTGACACTACTTGTTCTTTCAGAAATTGTCTGATAATTTTCAATGTGGGCCAATGCTATATTACTTTCATTGCATATCTGAAATCAATTGCAGTGCTTTTGATCTTTATTTTTTCATGCTATGACTAAGATAATGCTTCCATCTTTGGTTCCATTACGATGGATGCCAAAACTTATGTTGCTTTTTGCTGATTAATATGTGTTTTTAGTGTTTAGAGGATGGACAGAAGCGTTAGTATTTTGTATACAGTAACTTCGTATATTCATCATTTTCAATGTTCATGCAGTAAGACCACCATTTAAGATTTTTGTTCAACCGACAACACTATAAAATTAAATCTGATTACATGGTAAGCATAAATAGCTGTAAATGAACCAAACGTTTGTGAATAAATTTGGTGTTCAGCTTGGTAAGAGTTTGTTTATGTTCGTTCAATATACACAAGATCAATTAAATAAACAAGCTTGAACAGCTCGTTAAACTAAACAAACAAGCTTGAGCACATATGTGTTCAGCTTGTTAATGCTCGTGAACAACGTTCTTGAACGATGCTCATTAATAAAATTCTTATCAACATGCTAAATAAACAAAAAAATAAAATAAAATAGACAAATAAGTTTGAATTATCAAGCTCAATAACCAATCAAATAAATAAAAGTTTCAAATAATTAAACAAGCTTAAATTGAGAGTTCGATAACATTTAAACGAACTAAGCTCGAACCAAACTCAAGCTAAGCTTAAATTGAGAGCTCGATAAGATCTAAACGAACCAAGTTCAAGTCAAGTTTCAAACAAACTCAAGCTCACAAAAAAATAAACCAAGCCAAGCTTGAACAACCATTTCAAAGGCTTGGTTCATTTTAAGCTCGGCTCGGCTTGACTCAGTTACCTTATCAAACAAGCTTGAGCACCCCAAAGCTCCGCTTGGCTTGGTTTGTTTACAGCCCTAAAGGTTAGTATTAGGGTCTATAACCTTCATTGTTAATTTCCAGATTCTCCATTGTAAGAATTTGCTTTCTTGGAATTTGTTTTGCAATTTCCCCTTCATTGAGAGACTAAAGAAGTGAAGTTTTGTGTTTGATAGAGCCATGCTAATTGTGTGTCTACTAGGCAATTTTCACATTGATATATGCCAAAATTATGTAGGCGTAAGCTAAGTTCTTGCAGATTGGCTCAATATCCAGGGCTTGATGCCAACATAGTCTCAATATATTAGAGACTTCTTAGTCATAGACAAGACCAACAAAGCCAGTGCTTTTGTTATTTGTGATTAAGATAAAAATCATGAATGTTTTGCCTTAGTTGTACTGTCGAAGGCACTGTTCTATAAGTATCAACAATTCCACATCACAGTTAATCAGCATCTTTCTGCTTGTTTTTCTTGTCAAGAATTTGCATAATCTAATCGTATCATAGTGGTTAGACACTTGTTACATGTAACTATGTCAATCATGTGGGAAATACAATTTCCAATATGCAAACTTGCAAAATTAATTTCAGCCTGTATTTTTGGTGTAGTAAAGTATGTAAAATTTTCAGTGAACTTCTGATGGAGAGGTTTCATAAATTGGCTCTCAGGTGCCATGCTTGTGCACAGTCACTCATGAAATTTGTTATAAGTTTCTTTCTTTAAACTATAATTTTCTTCATGCCTAGAATTTATAATAATGCTATTTCGATTCTATCCCTTATCTTCATTTCTCATGCTGAAAATTTGTTCAAGTTTCAGACCAGGCTGAAGTAATGTCTGATGTTGGATGTCCTGGTGACACTTCTGCACTCGATCTTTTAGCTTCTGTTTATGCAGACCTTTCAGATAATGATGATGAAAGTGTTTCACATGAAAATTCTACCCTCTTTGATAAAAATGCTGCAACAAAATCCTTATCATTAGTTAATCAAGGCTTGAGATCTGATGTTGAGCCCCAGGTCCATTGTACAAGAGGTGTAGCCAATGAAGATTTGGACTTGCCTAGTACAGACTACAATGAGATGTTAGTTCAAAGTTCTCAATCTGTTGATAGTTCTGATAATTTAGACGGACATGATATTGCTGTTGAAAAATGCCACCTGAAATTAGAATTATGTAGTTCAAATCAGAAAGAAAACAAGAATTTTGCAGGAGCATGCACTTTAGAAAAAAAGGAGACAACAGTAGATACTTCTAGATTCTGCAACAGAAATGTGACAGAATCTACAGATGTCCATTGCAGGGAACTTGGTGAGTGTCAGAGTAGTCAAACTGCTGAACTTTGTTCCAGTAGCTTGAAGAAGGAAAAGCCAACTGCTGCAGTGGGAAATCTTTCTGCAAACTGTGATATCTCTAACAATCTGTCTATGCCTGAAAAAATTGCAGTAATATGTCCAGAAGCTAGAAAAGTAGATATGAAAATTATGAACTCAACCACCTCACTTATTCATGGGGCAGAAAGAGATTCTTCCCGGATGCATGTATTCTGTCTGGAGCATGCTAAAGAGGTTGAAAAACAACTCAGGCATATGGGTGGGGGGCATATGATGCTTCTATGTCATCCAGGTGATTTGTCAAGTTAATTAAATGTCTTATGTAAACATTTTTTAATTCTTTATGACGCTTCTATGTCACTATTCCTACTTGTTTTTTTCTTCCGTTTACCTAATTTTTACTATTTTGTTAAAATTGCTAAGATTGCAAATAAATGCTATGGTTCAGCTTAAGATGATTGTAGCCTGTTCACAATTTGTTTCCCTGGACCAAACTTTTGAATGCCATATTCTAGCTTGGCATGGTTTGACCTAACTAATATGATTATTGTCAGAAATCTATGCCAGAACTTGATTAAGGTTCAAGGTTAAAGTTGAATCCAATATGAGAGATGTGGTCTGTCATTTGAATGGGACAATAAATCTTACACGCCCATCTAGACTTGGATAGGAAACTGTTGAGGAAGAAATGGTTGATTTCCACAGGAAGCAAGTTACACAGGAGTGTGGAGTTGGTGCAGCGTATAGATGGTAACCTACAAACTGCTCACCTGTCAGACCTGCATGTAGCACTTGGCACGAACTTCTATTTCAATTCAAAGATAAAATCTGGTAACCTAGTTTATTAGTCCAGTTAATTTGAATGACAAACCCATTTGTCTTTCCAATCTAGCAGCTATATGTGCATTTCCCAAGCAGATCAACTAGACTTGCGCTTATATTCTTTGAACTCAAGCTGTTATAACTAGTCTGGAGCCTTTGTTGCATTATACCTGATTCCATGTTACCTTTGCCAAAAAGTAATTCATCTGAATTGTTTTAAGCTCCATGACTCTAAGCTGTATTTATCATGGTATATGAAATGTGACTTCTTCTAATCTGATGTTGTAATTTCCTGTTTGATATTACAAACCAAATATTAAACTATATTTTATTGCCATTCCGGCATGTTCTATAATCAAACAAGAAACAATTACTTGCTGCAATTGTTTTACCTGGATAACCTGTAGAGCAGAACCCACAGTTGTCATCTGAAGAAATGATATACTACATTATATATTCAAACATATATTTTTTCTTCATTAAAATTTTAAATAGGTTTTGTGCCTTTGCCATTGTTTTGACAATCATAAGCTCCGTGCTTGGGTGCCATTTGCAATCAATGAATTTAAGCTTTTTTTTCCAGCTTCTAAAACAATATACTTCATTCTTAGATGCATTCAAGTTTTGAAGTAGTTTTGTTTGTCTGAAACATGGAATTGTCCTGAAATGAAGAATGCTCTTATTAAAGATATGTTTTCTGATGCAATGCAGTAGTAGTTGTTCTAGTAGAGTTCAACTGACTTCCCCATTAATTGCATATGCAGATTATCCTAAGATTGAATCAGAAGCAAAACTATTGGAAAGAGAACTAAGAATTGGGTACACTTGGAAGAATATCAATTTCAGGGATGCGGATAAAGAAGATTTAGACAGAATCAAGGCAACCTTGAGGGATGAGGAAGTCATACCCACAAATAGTGATTGGACAGTTAAATTAGACATCAATCTATATTATACTGCTAACCTAAGCAAATCCCCCATCTACAATAAGCAAATGCCCTATAATCCAGTGATATACAAGGCTTTTAGCTGCAATTCCACTGGCAACTCCCCAGTTAAGTCAAAGGCTTCTGCAAGGAGTGCAGGCAGGCAGAAGAAAATAGTTGTTGCTGGTAGATGGTGTGGTAAGGTTTGGATGACAAACCAGGTACACCCCTACTTGGTCCAAAAGAAGGAAACTGAGGAGCAAGGACAGATTGAATGGAAAAATTCATTTGAAAATGATCAGGATCTTTTAGATCAGATAGATGTAGATGATTCAAGTGGAGTTCCCCTCAAAAGTAATTCAGCAGCTGATTGTCAGGCAATAAAATCTTCCAAGAAGAGAAAGAAGCTGCTTCAGAAGGAAAAGTATAAGAAACCCAGATGCACTGTGGCAAATGGAAATTCAAAAACTGATGATGAACCTGGAACTTCTGGATCCTCACTTAAGAAAACTCCGAGAAGTGGCCAGCTTGGACAAGATGCCAGCATAAGTAATCGGAAGTCTAATTTAAAAGCTGAAGCAGGAGGTCCTAGCTCACGTCTTAGGAAACGACCCTCCAAGCCGGATGAACTCAAATTGTCTACTAAGCAGTCTAAGAGGAAAGGTAAAACCAATCAAGTTGCATATCTTTCCAAGGAAGAGTATACATGTGATATTGAGGGATGCAACATGAGCTTCAGTTCAAAGCAAGATTTAACATTACACAAGAGGGACATCTGCCCTGTCAAAGGGTGCGGTAAAAAATTCTTCTCACACAAGTATCTCGTACTCCACCGCAAGGTACACATGAACGACCGACCACTTGTTTGCCCATGGAAGGGGTGCCAGATGACCTTCAAGTGGCCATGGGCCCGGACTGAACATATAAGGGTGCACACTGGTGATCGTCCTTATGTCTGTCGGGAACCAGGTTGTGGTCAAACGTTCCGATTTGTATCTGATTTTAGCCGTCACAAGCGGAAAACAGGCCATTCAATAAAGAAAGGCCGAAAGGCTCAAGCTGTATAATTTGATGAGCCTCATTCACTGATGGATACCCTGGATACTTTAGATTAATGCTATTGATTTCAAGTGGCATTACTGGCTACTGGATGATCAGGTAGAGTAGAAGGAACCTCAATGTTTTTTATTTTTATTTTTACCTTTTTGGTTAGGCTACACTAATGTTGCCATCATTATTCCAATCATATTTAACATTTATTTCTAAGCTATCTATATCAATCAGTTGGAGACTGATTTAGATGTGGGAAGTTGTTCTGATGGCTGGCAGCCATCTGAAGGGCAGGCTTAACATAACTTAGTCTAATGTAGCAACTTGTTTCACTTTGTTAATTGTTTTTGTTGCAATAACTGACATTCTTATTTTCAATGCATTGTATAAGAGACTTACTCATTCTGAAAAGTGAAGGATATTTTAGCAGCGTTTCCTCGAGTTGTTTTACCATTTTTGTTTATGTTTCTTTCCAGGTAGACAAATGTTAGAGAAAGACAAAATTAGACATGAATCCTCATCATTTATGTTTGTCTTTTGGGTCAAAATTAGACAAATTCCACAATATTCCAAGATATAGTTTTTGGTGTGTGATTCAGTATCAAAATTCTACAAAAAGTCTTCGAGTTTTGATTTTATTGTGTTGTTAATAAATAATTTACCAATATAAAATTCATCGTTGCATTCTGACTGTGTATCAATTTCGAGTACGTCCAGAATCACATTCATATAAGATTAGGAGCTGTTGGATTAAAAGTGAAGTCATCCTCTCTGGACAGTTCTATATTCTGAAAGAGGATAAATCATAGAAGGGTTTTACTCTAATACAGTGATCAGATACTATGCTCAATATTTTGTTAAAAAATAATTTTAAGATTTATTAGAGCAATCATCTAGTAAAAGTGATACTGTGTCAGATTGGAAGCTGTAGGAATGCAGCAAAGTGATACTGGTGAGATTAGCATCCATGAGTAGATGGAGAATACCTGCCAATCATTTCACACTGCCGACCAACTTGATTCCACGCTCGTTGATTTCAGTGAGAGATAAAGGGCCATCAATCATTTGACATTGACATACTCCATCACACACAATTTTTTTTTTTTAACAAAGTGATCCAGATGAAAATCTTATCTCAAATTTAACAAAGTGAGCAATTTTATCAGTTTGAGAATAATAATCGTTTTTTTTTCAAGTTAAAGTTTAAATGTTCTTCATTTTTCAACTAGACTTAAAAATTAGAGTGAACTTTACTTTGAATTATAAAGGCAAACAATTTTCATTCTGTTCACTTCTATATGGAAGCTCCTTTAATGAATTTTGAAAGAAAGTGCCATCTTAGTTTTCACCCAATTAAGAACGTCACAAAGGATAAGTTGTGACCAACTAGATGACTTGAGTGGTCCAACCATTGCTTTAGGCTTTAGGCTTTAGGCTTTAGGGGGTGTGTCAGTCCATTCACTTGCATATATTGAGATTGAGAGTAGCTTTTGTACTCAATAAAGGCGATTGATAATTATGAATGGTGGAATCACATGAGTATATTTTATCATAATTATTTTTAACTCCAAATGTCTGAGTTTCATCTGACTAATTTCGAAGATAGACGGTCTTTGCTCGTGGTTTATCTATCAAGTAAATAATGCCATAATTTCTAATTGAACACGGTATTCATGCATGCATCTCCTTTTCTAAAGAAATGAGACAAGTTACACCCAACCCACCTATAAATCTTGAACTTTATTTTGATTGAGTTTGGGACCGCAAGACTAAAGTATGAGACGTCTCCCACGTTCACTTGCAATAGTTTGAAATAGCATATTATGTTATTCATGATGAGAGTTCTACTCGCGTTATCGGCAAGTTTTCTATCATTACATTGTAGATGGAATGTGATAGTCATGAGAAGAGAATTATAAGTTGGATTGATGCATGTGTTATGTGAAAATCAGATGGATAAAAACTAAAACGATATATATATTTTTTTACTATATGGCTATTTAGGTTATTTATTTCTCTTTAAATTTTAAAAATTAAAAATAAATACATTCTAGGAGGCTATTGAATTCTATTCATATTTAAACTACTATGTAACTTAAATAATAACTACTACGTAAAGACTTTGGCTAAAGTGGTTAGAAGAACATAATTTGACCATTTTGATCAGAGTCACAGTGGTAAAAGGCGATTCGCTTGCACCTAATGCCTCCACCAACCTGTCTCAGGGCCAACACGAAGGAGGAAAATCACGGGGGTTACTAGCCCGAACAATGACTAGTGCATAAGGGAATTTTGATCAGAATCATGATCCAACGCAAGATAGGTCTTCTAGATTTGTGATCAAATGACACTAAATGAATCAATGTAATTTGAGATCTATGAGTTGTATTTGAGAAAAACCTGCTAGGGTTGGTTGACCAGCATTAAAACGAGAATTGTTGGGTAATGGGATCTATCCAATGGACATTTCTAAATATTGATTGAAAATTTAAATTAAAAAAAAATCAAATCCATGAATGGTTTGGTTGACCAAACTTCAACATTGGTCTATGAATTTTCACAAAAAAGTAGTCCAAATGAATATTTGATGATCATAAATCTTTTTAAGGTCACTTGCAACTTGATATTGACTTCAGCCTAACTCAAACCTATTAATGATCTAGAATTCCTTAACTAAGTAGTTCCTTAATATTAATACTTGGGCATTGACACAAGGTCATAGCTCTTAACTAATTAAGTGCAACATCCCTGCACATTCAAATACAATCTACCCATTACTACATTATAAATAAATAAAATTTGATCTTCAAATCTTCGATCAATCAACTTCTTCAAGCTTGACGACGTCCCTTTGTGGTTAAGGTTATCACTAGCTTTAGCTTGATTCCACTAGCCCTAGCTCGAACTAAGTGAACTTGCACACTTAATTAGCTTGCTAAATACAAACCACTCACTTTAATCAACATTTTCAAATATCAAAACTTTTAAAGGGCTAAGACAAGCACTCCATGATACATGGTAGGGTGAATAGATAGAGCACTGAAATAAAAATGGTTGAAAAACAAACTTGACAAACCAATTCGTTAGTTGTTTAATGATAGTCGTGTGTGAGTGATTTTATGTGTCAAGTATTCTACCTAGTAGGAATAGTAAGAAAGAAACAATACAATGTTAACAACGCGATTCAATTGGATGAATCATCCTCATAAATCCATTATACTCACTCTTTCACAAGAGATAATAGAGTAAGCCTCTTATTATTTTAACCTTGAGATCTTTAATTCCTCATAGAATTTAAAACTTAAAGAGAGGAAATTATCAAAGATTTTTTTTGTGCATCGGAGATTTCAACTTCAATTGTAAGCCCTTTGAGAGTTGGAGCTTTTATTTACTAGTGCCAAGAGAATATTTTCGTGTAGTCTTTTTTCACTCAAAACTCTCCAAGTGTTTATGTAAGAGCAACTCCAATGGACATATTTTACTTGCCTCTATTCAGTTGAAATGTTCAGTAGTCAACTACACTAGTTCAAATGACTATATCAACAATCATCTAGAAATTCAGTCAACCCTTCATTCAAATGAACAAGTTGAAAAGTCCTTGTAAGTCAACTTACAAGTCCCATAAGTTCATATAGAGCTCCCCAAAGTGGTAGATTGACTTTAGAGATCTCCCAACTTAAGGCTTGATGCAATGTATCTCACTCACATTTTGAAATCCAATACTCATTGTTAACCCCACAAAGCAACCTTACCTAAGTTGACCCCAAACGAACCTAACTCACCGCGATTGAACTTCACAGTCCTACCAAGTCTATGATGGAGATTTTCCTAATCATGAATTCTAAATCGAAATTCCAACAACCACATGATTTCAAAAAGAAAACATGTGCTAGCTAGATCGAATTAGCATCAAAATTTACATCAAAAATTAAATAAACAAAAATAGACAATGAACATGAATGCAGCGGATTTGTCATCGTCTTAGCGTTGTCCATGAACTCTTAATCCTATGAGAAGAAGAACAAGAGGCGGATCTT
>JBBPFQ010000017.1:7860851-7884215 GCA_037974815.1 Kaempferia elegans
TGAAGGCCACTACAATTATATATAATTTCATCAATACTTGAAAAACATGAAAAATCAGTTGACAGATGTGACCACTTTAATCTGCAATACCTTTTGAGCAAATACTTTGTAACAACTCCAGAACCAGGGGCAAGGTGACCAATATCATTTGAATTTTTTAATTTAGCTCACTTGAACCAACTAGACTGTTACACTAGATATGTTCAAATCCATGTGATTATCACACATTGGATATGTTTTCTGAACTTCAATAGTCACTCAGTAAATCTCATGATGAACCATAGTCCAATTACACACCATCCTCTTTCATGAAATTTGTGCTCCTATCAATTCATTGTTAGATCAGTTTCTAAAAGGGTAATATGCATCTCTATGTTGAATAAATGATATGGAAAAACCGACATAATAGTTTGGGACTATATAACAACATTTTTTTCAGTGCAGACAATTAAAAGTATACTCACAGTCTCATCACTTCTTCCAGTCAACTTAAGATATTGCGAGGTGACATGATCCACAGGGAAGAAACCCATTGTTGCTCCATATTCAGGTGACATATTAGCAATTGTTGCCCTATCAGCCAATGATAACTCACCCATACCTTCACCTGCAGCATCAAGACAAAAATAGTTTGAGAGAAAAAGTTAAGGATATAAATTTTCCACATTCCAAGTGGAAGTCAAGAAGCATTACCATAGAATTCGACAAACTTGCCAACAACTCCATGTTTCCTCAACATTTGGGTGACAGTCAAAACCAAATATGTTGCTGTGACACCATTTTATAGTTTCCCTGTCAACTTAAAACCTACTACACCAGGCAAGACCATGCTCATGGGCTGAAAATACAAGAATGCAGTATTAAAAGCAAAATTGAAAACATAAGACTGTGCTTAGTTAAGAAAAATTAGTCTTTCTAATTTCTGTTCACAGTTTCTAGAGAAGGATAGGGGAAAGAAAAGGCTATATACTGACAAGAAATCAGAAATTTTGAGATAAATACCTAGCAAGATAGGTACCTAGGGGAAAGATAGGTACCTAGCATGATATTTTTGAGATTTCAATCAATACTGACAAGAAATCAGAATTTTGCACCTTCAACAACAACAACCGAGCCTTATACCACGAGGTGGGGTCGGCAATTTTATAGTAACCACAATATAAAAATTAATTGGAACTTTGGAACTGCTATAATGGTGAACAATCAGCAAGAATGTTATATAAATGCTTGAAGAAGACAGCATACAATGCCTGAAACTAGAGACAAAAAAGCTAACGGTGGAATAGTTAATAAATTCCTATAACTTTCTATTAATAGAAGGGAATATCTAACAGTCTAAAGCTTTGAATATTATTAACCGACCTTCCACAACTGACTGCAAGAAGACAGAAAAAGAAAAGCGGAAACCAGCATCAAAAGAATTTGCAGAAACACCGCATAACCAATGCCCTCTTATTATAATATAAACTGGTAAAAAGATGGAAACATCAATTCCTATAGTGCATAAGCGCTTTTACCAGTAAGGATATGTTTTAATAGTTAAAATTAACAAAACACAGTGCAGTGGCTGCTTCAACAATCAACAAAAAAAAATGCCAAGAAAAGACAAGATAGATGAATTTGAACACTAAAAGCATACTAAAATATACAAGCCACATCCAATTGTTCATAGTTTACTCAATTAAACTCAATCATACTACATAGTTTTACAGGATGGATAATATTTTTTTCACCATTTTTAAAACAAATGAAGTAGCATTTTTAACTTTTTTTTTTGCCAAATCTACATATTTGACAAGGTTTAAAGTTCCTGGAAACAAAATCATGTTTCAGCAAACAGATAAAAACATCAAGACATAGGTTGGTCAAATATGCAATAATTGAAAATTGAATATGATTAAGCTGTATTAGCCTGTAAGAACTACTACATCACATATTAGTGGATACACAAATTGTCAGTTTCCCACACCAGTAGTAAATGGTTTCGTATTGAAAATAGAATCACAATCTAATGTCTGGATTATGTTCATCTATCAATAAATAGATTTCTTTACATACTTCTTCATTGGCAACAGTAGAACCCCTGGTGCAAGTAAATATAATTCCAAACAGTAGAATGTACGATTGACCCAAGAAAGATCCAAGTATAAATTAACTTATTAACCTTCAGAGAATTCAGTAAAAAGAAGCTTCTTTGAGGTTACTGGAGGTTTGTAGGTCATACTCCTGTCCTTTGTACAATGGGAATCATATATTACTAACAATAGATATTTTCATTGGTTTGCTTTTCTTCTGAAAAACATATAATACTTAGTTGTTCTACCTAGAGGGATATTGTTCAGTATGAGAACATCTTTCATTAGATTAAACAGTATGAGCTAACTCACCGGAAAAAAAAGTTGATCTAGCTACAAAAATAAAATAAAATGAAAATGAGGTAGAATTTGCTATTAAAAATAACATTCCTATGCACATAAGGATTGTCACAGTAGGTCTGAAAAACTAACAAAGACCAAGTACATCTAGAGCACAAGAAATTGCATTGGCATGTTGAATAGTATCATCTAATCAATCAGAGGTACACTAGAGGGTTTGAGAAAACAACAAAAAGCGAGGTACATCTCCAGCTCAGGATGTTGCTTTGGATGTTCAATAATATTACCTGACCAAGCATAGCAGCCTCAGCCTCAATTCCTCCAACTCCCCAACCAGCTACTCCCAGTCCATCAATCATAGTAGTATGGGAATCAGTTCCTACCACACTATCAGGGTACAGGATACCATTGGTATTGAAAACAACTCGACCAAGATACTCTAGATTAACCTGGAATAGAAGACGGAATACACATATATGTGCAGTTAAAATGAAGTCTCGGCAGTTCAATAGTGGGAAAAGAAAATTCTAGGTTGTTCACTCAAACTAACAAGAGTTTTACCAAATCCTTTAACAAAGAAATCTAACCTGGTGGACAATGCCAGAACCTGGTGGAACGACCAACATATTCTGGAAAGCAGTTGATCCCCACTTTAAGAAACCAAATCTTTCCTTGTTCCTTTGGAATTCAAGTTCCATATTTGCTTGCACTGCATTAACGGATCTTGCAACATCTACCTGGACTGAATGGTCGATTACAAGATCTACTGGAACCTGAAAGCCAAGACACATTATACCAATGACAAGCAATTCAGATATGTGCAAATGATAAATCATAATGCTTATCATAATCTCTATGGAAAGCCTGATTGCCATGATAGAGGATAAACACAGTGTGCTAGTTGAAAAATAAAGAAAAGGAAAAGGCTGAACTGAATGTGAAAAGGCATAAATATTCTGTGATAAAGAAAAATCAGTCATGCAAATATTTTGACTTTAAGGATGGAATTTAATGCTCCTTGCAACTTCCAGTAGCACAATTCAGAAATTCAGGACATTCAGAACCAACTTACATATTGAAATTAATCAGCCTCTACAAGCATGTGCAACTAAACTTTGGTTTAGATGCAAGTCAGATGGACAAATATTGCAAGATTGTAATCCAAGATAAATTTATTACCAGAAAGTACTGCTTGTTAGGGAAAATCAAAATGATCTAAAGTACAATGACATTCCCTACATCAACCAGAGAAAAAATATGATTACAGAATGAAAAACAGGGTAACCCAGCACGCACCAAAGGAGTACAATGACATTCGCAGCATCAACCAAAGAAAAAACACGATTACAGAATGAGAAACAGGGTAACCCAGCACGCACCAAAGGATTTATCTTATTAGAATCACTGCCCAACTTGTTCATAGCATCGCGCATACAAGCAAGGTCAACAACAGCAGGGACACCAGTAAAATCCTGTCAAAATAAATAAAAACAACTAATGAAACGCAACAAAAAATCAGAAATTAGTGTGCATGTAACCTTGACAAACCTGGAGAAGAACACGAGCAGGCTTAAAAGGAATCTCTACCAACTTAGGGGAAGTGTTCTCCCAATCAATTATCTTCTCTACATCATTCTTAGTGACTTGAAAATTATCGCAATTCCGGATAGCCGACTCCAAAAGGATTCTGATAGAGTAAGGCAGTCTATCTGTCATCCAGAAAATGATTGGCTCTTTGTCAGACAACAGTAAAAAGATTGAACAACAAAGCAGATTACCTATTGATAAGTACCAACAATATCTCTATGGGGAGTAAAATCTCTGGAAAAATGAAAAGGACATTAAAATAAAAAATGCTTTTGTTGAAAAACAAAAAAATCATAGAAAAAAGCTTTGATCAAAAGATAACTTAGAGACCAGCTGGGCAGATCTTGTGATTTATTTATCTTAATCAAACCTGCTAATCAACAAAGCCTTATCCAGTACCTTATATTGCAGTCCAGAATTCTTCTTAATAGACCAAATAAATTAGAAAGATTACAGGTAGTCATGTGTAAAATTGTATGCTATAGCTCTAAATTATTAACAAAATATTAATTAGGTCTTCATTTCTATGCATGCAAATTACAATTATCTAGTAAACTCAGAACTCAGTAGATGAATATATATTTGCTATATCCACTTGTTTCTTTGACGGTAAGCTGGAACACCAGTTAAGGAGATATGGTTCTTCTAACTCTCTTTGTTTTACTATTGTCATGAAGAAAGGTCAGAGCTTGAAACTTAGAAGAAGCAAAAGCAAATCAACATAGCTACATATAGTATCAAAATAACAATTACTAACACATTTAAACAATGATACCTATTCTTGGATCATCTAAAGCAGGTAAACTGAAGTATTTGCCATATTCACCACCACCAGGCTTTGGAAGACCCGTCAGGATACTATTGAAGGCATTTTCATTAGCTACATACAGAAAAGCACAATAATTAAAAAACAAGCAATTTTCTCATAATATAATGATATACAGTCAGTTGTACTATAAATACTTTCTTTGTTGATGTTATCAAAAGAATGCGCATGTAAAGCCAAAAAGTGCAAAAGAAAAAAACGAAATGTGAAGACAATTGGAAAAATTCATTTTAGTTTTTAAGAATGCATGATAAGTATAGTTAAAGTGTAACATGCAATGACCAATCCCTCTTATGTGTATGCCTAGATAGCACCAATTCTGAAGCTCCTTACCAAGGATCATGGATTTCACCTTTTCAGGTTACACTAATAACAGACTTTTCATCTACTCCCCATATCCGTGTAAAACACCTGACAGTCTGATGGTGCACCCAACAAACTGATACTGACATTACTAGTCAGAAAATTGTACTCCTATTGACTATATGGAAAAGACTTAGAACATGATCTTTCATAAGGAGAGATCCATACCTAGATGATTGTAACAAATTTTTGGGAACATCAAAAATAAACAACCAGTCATGCAAATTCAGCTATCTAGAGTGATTTCAAATGAAAAGGAGCAACGGAAAAGAAATACTCAGGTTCATAGAAAAGCCAACATTAAAAAATTAGTTATGCTTACATATATACTTCAAAATTAATTTTTGGATGAACCACTATAGATTTAAATATAATGTATACACCACTAGTATATGTTCAAATTTGCAAGATACAACAACCAAGTCTTATCCCACTAGGTGGGGTCGGCTAAATTTGCAAGATACCATTATAATTAATATAAATAAGTTAAAACAGTATTGAGAGTTTTAAACTTGTAAATAAATAGAGAATAATCCTTAAAAAGGGACATCTTAGGTATAAGAAGTATGTTAATGGTAATTTAATTTGTTTGATGAATTGATGAAGGAACAAACTACATATATCGAGTCCCACTAGGAGAGGCAGACATAGATTGATGATATTGATGATAAGACATAACTTGATGATGATGATAATTTAGGATGAAATTATTGCATAAACTGATAAATGCATTATGCATCCGCATGATAAGAGAATGCTGTGATTGCAATTTAAAAAATATGTTATTACCTTTGCTAACATTGGAGGTCTAAGATAAATTAGTTATTCAAATTTGCAAAGCATGTTCATATAGAATATCAATACTTTGTTATGGTGATGCTTGTAAACAACTGCATGGAGACATCAACTACCTGAAATATAGTGTCATATGCGTTGATGACGAAAATTTAGACTTTGCTAGGGAACCAAATAAAATATTCCTTTCACAATCATGTCACAAGTCTAAATTTTCTATTGTTTTGACACCAATAAGTCGTATATTATCTCATCAATCCGTTATACCTCCATTTTCCAGTCAAAGATCACTAACATCCACTAGCTGACCATTGTTTTTAATTAAAAAAAATAAAAAATAAAAACTTGGTTTCCGATCACGGAAAGAATAAGAAGTCAATCCAACCAGTTCAAAACTTGAAAGAACCATCAAGTTTTAAACTTCCCACTACGTGTAAGATTTCTTCAAAGTAAAAAAATTTCTTGCGGGTAAAACTAGATCCGAGGGTCCTGCATACCGACGGTCGCCATCTTCCTACTGAACAAGCTATTCACGGCAGCGGAGCCCCTGATCTGAGCACTGGAAACGATCGGAGATCTCCAACCGGAACGCGAACCTGCGCTCAAGCTAACCCGCGATCTGGGGAAGAAAGAACCGCAAGATCTCGAAAAGGCGACGGATCTCGCAGCGGAGGGCAGCACTCGAAAGTTCGACGGAGAAGCGAGGGATCGGGTCAGGGACGGCGAGGCAAACGACGAAAAACGAAGGGCGGAGGAAGCAGGAAGAGAAGATTGACGCGCACGGAAGAGTCCGGAGGAGACAGCTTTATACATGGTTCAGGGAGCAGTAGCACATCAAGGCGTTGTGGGGTGGGAGTGGTTGAAAATCAGAGCGTTGAAGGAAGACGCTACTACGGCACCCTAATAAATTCCTTCTCGCAAAATGTTTTTATTATTTTCTAATCTCATCTTATTTCCTATTTTAAGCATAATGATAAAAAGGTAATTTTATATTCCCTTTATAAAAAAAGGCAAAAATAAATTTAAAAATACAATAATGACGATGATCATGAGATCCGAAATAACCGAACGTCGTCCATGAACGCCGGGGAGAGAGCATCACCGAGTGGGGGTAATTTACTGGGTTGATCGACGAGATCATCTTGTCGGTGTGATTAGTGGGGCCCCAATATGATGTATTCGAGTATGGAATTGGGTCAGTTGATCTGTTGACGGATTTAGTCCATTGGCTAATGACGCTGACGTGTACAATGTGGGTTGCGTGCTGCTCTCTTGCACGGCAAAATGCCAAAACCTATTTTATACTAGAAAAAAATATGTTTTTAAAAAATATATATAATTAATTTATATATTCAATGTTTCTAAAAAAGTTAAGATATAAATCAAATTTTATCTTTAGAAATCCAATATAAAACCCAAGAATCTGACTATATACCTTTGGGGGGAAAATGACCAAAGATATAAAATTGCATGATAATTAGTTTTAAAAAATTATCATTTCTCCAATTGAATAGGATTAAAAATCAAATCGAAATTAATTTATAAAGTATCAATTGTTCTATAAATTTTTATTTAAATTTAAACTTTCTATTTTGAATAAGACTATTATATTAGATAGTTAAATTTTAAAAAATTCCTCAAATAAATTTATGGAAATATTTTACTCTTATAATAAAATAAATGTTTGATTTAATTTTTTTAATTTTAAAAATATTTTTTAATACTCATTGACATATAATTTTAAACGTAAATAAGGTTGTTAATCTCATTAGATTTTTTTTATAAAAAATAATTATTGTCCTATTTCCTTTATTTAGTACATTTAGAGATGATGTTAAATATGGTTCTAAACTTCAATATGTGTGTTTAATTATGAGAATGTTAATTGATAATGATTTTATTGTCTCTTTTGTGTAAGCAACCTCAAATATGTCTCTAACTTTGACATTTGCCATATAGTGATAGAATAAAGTCTATCCATTTTGGTATATGATAGCTTTCGAAGTCTATTTACTTTGAGAAACAATTCTAAACACGTAAGAGACATTGACTTATGTGCTAGGTGAAAATTATTGAATATCCCTCAAACACGAATAGATGATTAAGAGGTGTAATTTTTTTTTGGAAAATAAATTTAAGGAAAAATTGTTTTGATAAGAGAGGATAAGGTTGAGAGATATTTATAGGAATTTTTTTATTATATTTATTACAATCAAAATGCTCTAACATTAACCTTTGTGGGCTGTGCCTGGCCCGGCCTGATCCACAGACTGAACCGTGCGTGATCCGACCCGACCCGTAGACCGCTATTCGGACTCGACATAACCGGGGTGGGTCCCGCGATCGCCGCCACCTCTACGTATTTATCCGTATAATTAAATAATTAGCACGCGATTGACGTCCTCCCTTGTTGCCCGTTCGATCGACGCCATCTGTCTCGCCCAGAAGGCCTCATGGTTTTTCCATATCCGTTGCTTTCAAATATTCCCGAAAAAAAAAATACGGCCAATTAGTTATTTAAATAATATTCTGGGCCGTTTTGCAAAGTTTTGACGGCTGCAAAAGCCTCTCCGGGTTGTCCGCTCGCCGGGACTTCTTCTTCAATCACGTCGGCGATAATTCGAAAAACCACCAGCAAAATCTCTGACCTCGAATCTTCGATTCCAAATCCAAAATTCGGAAAAATTATCCCTCTTTATTTGTTCATTTAATTATTTTTTGAATCCGTCAGCTTTGATTGAGCCCTCTACTACCGGTTTAAAGCCCACTGGGACCGTAAATCCTTTATAACCATCGCGCCGAGTCTGTTCTGCGTTCATCTGGATTCTGGAGTTCGTAAATAGGAGGCGTAGGCGATCTTGGGGTGGCGAAAATGGCGATGTCTATACAGCCGCAGTGGGCGGTTTCTTGCCGGAGAACGACCTCGGCGAACACCCAGGTCAGGGTGACTCCGGTTCTCGGCCTTTTCTCCCGTGTAAGTTTCTTCTTTCGTGTCCTCTCTCTCTCTCTCTCTCTCTCTCTCTCTCTTCTGTTTGATAAGGTTTGCTTTGATTGCTGAGTTCGAACGGAGCTGTCTTTGGGGTTTGATTTATTTAGTAGGAGTGATCTGTTTATTTTCGGTAGTTGCCGAATTTGAGTATTGGTAATAATGCCATCCTTGGTGGCAATTATTAGGTTGGTTACACATTCTCTGAATAGATTTTTTTTTCCCCAGAAAAATATGGTTTCGTGTGTTCTTTATTCATCGGATAGAATCTATCCTTCTCGATGTTCTTTTACTCGTGATTTATTTTGAAGTTTTTTTTTTCTTATATAGTTTGGCCCATTTTGGAATTTATTTTGATTGTAAACTAGATTGCAGTTCCGAACGAGAAGTACACCAATTTGAAATACCAATGCTACTAACTTTTTTTTTCTTCTTCTGGGTGGTATTAGTTACTGTACTGCACACTATTGTTTCAATAAGATGATTAGCTAAAATCCTAACAATGTGAAAAAAAAAATCATTTTTCTTATTTCGTTCATGTACTTTCCACAGTCATCACTAAGGTATCAAGAAGTTAGAATCAAATTTATACCTTGTGTGCTGGCAAGTTCAGGTAAATAATTCACCTGTCATTTGAAATCAAATATTCTATCCATAATACGGATACATCCTCCGGGTTTCGATTTGCATTGTGCAGACTATTCTAAAAGGCGCCCCAAAAGGATTCCAAAGACAAAGGCTTCTACTCCAAGAGGATTTGCTCCTATAGCTAGACCATTGGTAGGAACGAGCACTCAAAAAAGAGATCAAAATGACACCGAAGACAAAGAAGCATCACATACTTCTAGCAGCACACTAACTGATAAAATATTTACTAGGGATTCACAAGTGGCTGATAAAAATTTCTCAGGCATCCCTTTTACTGCTACAATTGATACTGAATGTGATGTGCCTTTAGTCCGGTCTGACAATGAAGAACATGGACAAGGTCTGGGAACTCACTATGTAAACGTTGATCGTACTGACGAAAGGATAGAAAATGGGGAAAATATTGGCCAGTTCGATGAAGTGGAAAGGCAAGTGGCCCTTGGTAATGATCAGATAGGCGGAATATCGATATCAGAAAAGACATCAATAGCTGATGAACAGGAGGGAAAACCCAGTAACTGTGAAAATAATTTTGATAAAGATGACACTGATTCTGGAGACTTATTACTCAAACATAGAGAAGAATTTGATGCACTCAAACAAAGAAAACAATTGGAGGATCTTGCTAATGAAAACTTCTCAAGAGGTAATAAAATATTTGTGACTCCAGAAGTGGTGACTCCAGACCAAATTATCAAAGTTTTCCTGAACCAAAATTTATCTGCATTGGCAACTGAAACTGAAATTTTAATCAAGGGTGCTTACAATGGTTGGAGATGGAAATTTTTTACAGAGAAATTGCAGAAAACCAATCTTATAGGAGATTGGTGGGCTTGTGAACTTTATGTGCCTAAGGAGGCATATAGAGTGGATTTTGTATTTTTCAATGGTGCCGATGTATATGAGAATAATGATTATAAAGATTTCTCTCTATCTGTGGAAGGTGGTATGGATGAGACTAAATTTAAAGAATTCTTGCTTGAAGAAAAGAAGAAGGAGCTTGAAAGACTTGCTGCTGAGGAAAATGAAAAGAAAAGGCTGGCAGAAGAGCAGCGCCAGAGGGAAGCAGAAAAAGCTGCAATTGAGTCTGACAGATTACAAGCAAAGACACAAGTAGAGAAAAGAAGGCAGGGATTGTATCATGTAATGAAATTGGCTTCACAATCAGCTCACCATGTATGGCAAATGGAACCTAGTTTATTTGAAGGTGGTGACAAGATTAAACTGCATTATAACAGGAGTTCACGCCCACTTGCCCATGCTTCAGAGATTTGGGTTCATGGAGGTCACAACAATTGGAGTGAAGGACTGTCTATTGTCGAGAAACTTTCCCGTTCTGAGAAAGTTGATGGTGATTGGTGGTGTGTTGATGGTATGTGTGGTTACTTTAGCATTCTTTTTCGATCTGGATATTCAATCTTCTTAGACTCTTTTGAATCATGCAACTAGGCACTTCCTTTTCTGGATAAGCATTGTCATGGCGCTGATCAAGCTTCCGTTCAGATATTGTTGATATCTTGTCTTCTCTAATTTCACATTCGAATTTGATGAACCTTGTTAGAGCCCCAATTATTCTTGACCCTAATTCAGATAAATCCTGTCCGGCTTTTAATAGGTTTGCTGCATTAACCCATAAGTTTGTGACAGTTTAGTTTTGCTACCTGTGACATTCTTCCTGATTCTTTAGACAATATCAATTGATTTAGGTCTTTCATTTTCTTACATTGTGCATGATTGACCAAGACTTCATGTGAAGTGAACACTGCTTTTCAATTTTCAGATCTCTAAGCTACAATAGTTATCCGAGCCAGTCACTCTATGTACTCTGTTTGCACATCTTAATTACATTTGGTTTTGTGTGTGTTGACAAAAGTTCTATCTGTCCAAATTTTTGTTTTCCTGGCATATGCATTATTCTTCAAACATGGATCAAACAATTCTTGAAACTATCATCTCTGTCTTTATCATGGAAAATTCTGCCATCAGTGGTGTTTTTGAAATTATTATAATTTTTTTAAAATGCAGTATTTTTGTGCAAGCTTAATCCTTCAATTCATACACAGATTCAAGGTTAAAGAAGGCTATTTTAAATTGGTCAAAATGTGTAACCTCTGGATTTCAAACACTTATGTCCTAAAAATCACGAAGCGCTTTCATTCAGACATAAAATATATCTTAAATTGTTCTCAATTGGGAGATTAACTTTTAAGATGCTGACACAAGCTAGTCTATGGTTGGTTGTATTTATTTTGGTGTGTTTTCCATTTGGTTGCTTGACAATTCATATGTTGTTGATGACCATAAGCACTAATAGTTAAATATTTTCTGATAAAGCATAATTTAGTTTTTGCTTAAACCTTAACTTTTTTCCTCATTGTTTAGTAGAACATTAACATACTGTCAATGCCATTATTCTTAATAATTATTTCATTTCACAGTTGTTGTGCCTGATCAAGCACTGGTTCTGGATTGGGTGTTTGCCAATGGACCACCGGGAAAGGCAGTTTGTTATGACAACAACAACCTTAATGACTTTCATGCTACTGTACCAAAGGGCATGCCTGAAGAACTTTTCTGGGCTGAAGAAGAGCAACAAATCTTCAGAAAGCTTCGAGAAGACAGAAGAAAAAAGGTAGAGGCTCTTCGTAAAAAGATCATGTATCATCTTGTAATATGATTCAATATTATATTTGATACCTGAGCAAACAAGAAATTTTCCTGTGTTCAGGTTTTTTTTTTGTTTAATCTGAATTATGTTTATTTTCGCAGGCCGAAGAAATTGAGCGCGTGAAAGCTGAAAAAAAGGAAAGGACAATGAAAATGTCTTTGTTGCCTCAAAAGAATATAGTGTATACTAAACCAGTTGATGTGCAAGCTGGAAAAATGGTCTCCATTTTTTATAATCCATCTAATACTGTCCTAAATGGGAAGCCTGAAGTTTGGTTTAAGTGTTCATTCAACCGTTGGAGTCACCCTAAAGGACCTCTACCACCTCAAAAAATGGTTCTGGCAGAGAATGGTTCACACCATAAAATAACTGGTTAGATTTTTCAAGTCAGAATTTCTTAGTTTCCTTTTCTTTTTGACTATTTTTTGTCCTTGATGTCAATATGCCATCAAATATACTCTTAAAGTATTAAGGGATTCTATCTCAATGTTCTTTAGTATTGCTACTATTTGATGTTTACTTTAGCGTGCATCTTTCTGCAAACACAAGAAATAGGAAATCCTGCTATTAAGCACTGATGCATTCTTATCCATGTTGAATCAAATTCTTATCTTGGCTTGTTGAATGAAGTTTAGTTTTATTAAAATTTGCCATTTTTGGTACTGTTTGCTTGATCTGTAGATCTTTATCTATAATATAAATTTTTCTTATGATTGGTGTGCTTAAAATTTTTTTTAACTGTTTCCTTGTATCCAACCGATAGTTATGCGGTTAATCTCGTGGAATGTTGGTATGCTGGTGGAATGGATCTGATCAGGTTTTCCCTTGTTTTTTTGTTGTTTCGCCTTGACCTAGTCCATCTTAGACTGTCCATTGAGTGTTTGTGTTAAAGAGCCTATAGGTGCAAGTCTTTTGATGCATTGCAAGTAATTAAATTGCTTCATTTCTAGAATACTATGCCGATGGTACGATAATGTGGATTTATAGTAAATATTTAAGTTAAAGTTTAGTGGTCAACAATTTCTGAATTTTAAATTTTCTTTGTTTATTTTGGCAGTTAAGGTCCCTATGGATGCCTATATGATCGATTTTGTTTTCTCGGAGAAGGAAGATGGCGGACTCTATGATAACAGAAATGAGCTGGATTATCATATACCTGTAACAGGAAGCATCGCAAAGGAACCACCTATGCACATTGTCCATATTTCTATTGAGATGGCACCTATTGCGAAGGTAAAGTCACTTGCTGAATGATTGTTGACTTATATCTAGGTTTTGAATATAATTTGGGAAGCTAAGTGCTCGTGCATGAATATCAATGTCGGCAATTTGTGCCATCAGATAAACCCTAATTAAATTTATGGAATTTGTTTGCCATGCTTTAAATGTTTCATATGTTCTTGCTAATTAATACTGAATCTGATGTTTTTCACCTTAATACTAATTCTCTATTGTCATGCTCTTATGAGACACGCTTTTTGTGAAGCGTATTGTTATAATCTGCTTTAAACTTAAACCTGTTTTATTAGGACCAATATAGATGAGAGAAATATCGTATCAACTTGTTAGACTCAACCACTGACCTAAAATGCTTAGGTCTAACTTAATAATGAATCATCTAAATTAATAAGGCTTCTTTATTAGCTACAACTCACTGCATGAGACTAAAGTGTCACAATCTTCCCTGTTCAAGAATTGATGTCCTGTGTCCTGTTAAGATTTCAAGTCTAGCTCACAGCCTAGAATCAAACCTAATAGGCAGCTTGTAAGGCCAGTGGTGTCTGTAGCAACACTTTCCAACATCTAGTACTAATTGTCACAATGGCTTAAATGAGAAGTTGACTTCAAGTTCTAGTCTAGGTGAAGGAAGTATGACTGCTTTACCGATAGTTGAGACTCAATCTGGAGACGTTTCAGCTTATATTCCTACTAATGTAATTTCCATTACAGATGGACAAATATTCTTATCCGCCGATCTATTCAATGCCGGAATCCGACCTGCTATTAATGTCGGTATTTCTGTTTCCAGAGTAGGATCCGCAGCTCAAATTAAAGCCATGAAACAAGTAGCCGGCAAATTAAAATTGGAACTAGCGCAATTTGTGGAGTTAGAAGCCTTTGCACAATTTGCTTCTGATCTCGATAAAACTACTCAGAATCAATTGGCAAGAGGTCAACGCATCTAAGCTTATGAAACTTTTTTATTAGCTCATAAGACTAATGTAGGTGTCACATGTTCTCCTTTCAAAACATTCCGAGTCCAATTTTAAACATGGACAGAGAATTTTCTTCTTGGACTGTAAGTTGTCTAGATTGCTCTATTGGTTTCTGTTAAAACTTGTCCTATAACATTCACTTTTTTTGTTCGACTATAGAAACAATGGAAATTTTCAAGGATTATCTCTATCAAGCTTTGCACATGCTTTGATGCCAAGATACAGTGGTAAATGATTCTCAGCATGTCATGCAGAAGAGAGTCAACAGACAACTCCTAAAATTCTGGTTATTCTATGAAAAAAATTGCTTTAGCAGGATTCTACTTAACCAACCAAATTTATCCTTCTGAGTCACTTATATTTGCTAGAATATTTGTCTGGAGTGTAATGAGATACTTTTTTAATAGAGGGAAATTTTAATTGATGATCTTGTGACCTATGTTAAATTTGTATTCATCAAAGGACCACAACTTGTTTTAGGTCTTATATTTTATGTTAATTTTGATGCTGAAGAGCAGATATTAAATAATTTAAAGTGATCCTTGTTTTCTATTTCACCATGTAAATGACCCCAATGAATGTTTGTTTAGCTATCTATCAGTTTATTGGATTATGTTAAAGTGAGGATGTGCAAACTTAAATAATTTTTGGTTATCTTCTCTAATATTTGATGGTTAATTACATACCTATGCTATCCTTTTGCAGGTTGGTGGTCTTGGGGATGTTGTTACTAGCCTTTCTCGGGCAGTTCAAGATTTGGGCCATAAAGTTGATGTTATTCTTCCAAATTATAATTGTATGAATCTTAACAATGTAAGATCATCTTGCTATTTTCCATCTCATCCTTTCCATTATGCTGATTCCATCTGAGTGATCTATATAAATATCAATTTCATTTGATATAGAATTCTACCAATAAATATAGATACTAATGAATGGCAGTCCTATCTGTGTTTCTTGTAGGTTGTGTATTTTGTTTTTTTTACAAGTGGAAAATAGTTTTAACATTTGATATTCTGTTGGTTTATTCTAAATGGAACTCGTTCAACAAAAGTTGATTACGAAGGTTTAAATTTCAATTGGCAATGTGGAAATAATTGTCTCTGAAATAACACGGGGAAGACAGGTAGGGCTTTGTTCTCGTATATTGTACACTAGGTAAAGTAAATTCTGAGAACATAATATACATGGAAGAAAAGTGCTTTCTCAGTGAAAGTTTCTTATGCCAATACAGTTTATAAACTGATCTGGCATCCTGGTGTTATCCATGGAGCTTTCTTTCTTCTATTGTGTTTTTTAAATATTATAAATTCATGTAGAATTTTTGTAAATAAATATATGAGCCGCTCTAATAATGTCCAGTTCGTGTTCATATTTTGTCAGACTAGGTTTTGTTGATAAATACATCACTTGTTTACATGCTTCAACAGTTTCCTGTGCCCTTGTTTGGTAAAGGACATTCCTCACTCATTCTCTACCACTAAGACTATCTTTTCTTGTTTTGTTTCATTTTGCTTTGCCCTCGTGACTTTTAAGTTTGGACTTTTATTTTGTCAGACATGCTCACTTGTTTTTTCAGCCAATGAGCTGTAATAATCATAGCTTTCTTTTTGAGTTCCCCAAATTTCTTTGACATTTTTGTAATGATTCAGGTGAAAGACTTCCATTACCACAGCACCTTTTCTTGGAGTGGGACAGAAATAAAAGTTATGTTCGGCAAGGTTGAGGGCCTTTCAGTATATTTTTTAGAGCCACAAAATGGGTATGTAGTAATTCTTTCCTCTTAATAATGCTTGTTCATTCACATGGCTATTCTGAACGATGATGATTTGAGCAGTGGAAACTTCAAGTTATTTTTTCCCATTTGGTGGGGGAGTGATGGGATCATGGGAGAGCTTGGGAATTGGCTAGCTAGCAACATAATATCAAATATTGCAGAAGTATCTTATCATTCAGCTTACACATTTGGTCTTCATGGCCTAGAACAAGCTGGTTATGAATTTGAACTATTGAATGGCTAATCTGAGCAACAACTGATTCTATTCTGAGGCTGGTCTGCCTATCCTAGGGGGACAGACCTAAATGCAATAGTATTGCAAAATCCTGATTATTGGAAAAATTAGAACAAAAAATATTCATGCTTCATGTTATAGACAAAGGATCGAGCATCTTGATCTAACATAGACTGTGATTGATTTCATCAATCAGCATTCCTAGTTTCCCCTACATTAGTTTAGCTTTTAATTTCTTTGTTAGGGTGACATAGATTCCATTGTGATATGAGATTGTGGAATTGTGGTCAAGGAATTAAGTGTTATAGATAAGGCTATTGATTTAATCTAACCAGCTCATTTTTAACTGCATCTGTTGATTTTGCCAGATAGATCTAGCTTGAATGCACCATTTCTTGGATGCATTATTATCGGCTGATAATCTGTGGAGTGTTGTATTCTTTTATTATATTTGTAATACATTCTCATTGGATAAGGTGGTTGGTTATAGTTCATTATATTACAATATTATGCAGGATGTTCTCGGTGGGGTGCATATATGGTAGAAATGATGATGGGAGCAGATTCGGTTTCTTTTGTCATGCTGCCCTGGAGTTTCTCCTTCAAAGTGGATTTCAACCTGTGAGTTAAACTGATGGCATACTTTCTTCACTTGTGTTCTTTTGGGAGTAATATCCTTGTGAACTTCCATCAATTTTGTATGATCATTTTATCTGAGAAAACAGTCCTAACTCCTAAGGATCATCTTCTATTAGTATTAAATTCAACACATAATTCTGTGATAGATGCATTCGTACATAAGAGACAACATTTAGTTGGCCGAAGTAAAAACCCTTTTAGAAAAGAAATAATAGTTACACTATATGAAGTTTGCCATAAATATCGTACCTAAAATGATGGTTACACTAAAAGTAGCTTAATGGATCTGCATCGGTTTCTGATGTAAGTTGCTATAATACATTAGATACTTCATTGGAAACTAGACTGTGATTACATCTTTCACTTTCCTCTCACATACATCTGCTTTATTAAGTTGTTGAACACATGCCACTAAGCAAATATATCATCCTTCATGCTTCTACCCTCCAAGGGCCTCATATGCATTCATATTGCAACCATATGTGAAACTTGTTTCTGACAACAACATAAGCCCTCACCTATAGATCAATTTCACAAAGGGATTGAGCAACCAACAAAGTCAATTATCTGTCTATATTGACTGCACTGCACCAAACCTTAAAAGTGCTCTCTAATCCTTCCTCATGTGCAAAAATATCATCACAAGAGATTCTCTGGGGAAATAATGAGGAAATAATTCCCGGTTTCATGAAGGATCAAATACAACTATACAAGTTAATGGCTTTAGCAAACAAACAGCAGTTACATAAACTGCTGTTGCTTCTTGTAAATGATGGATGAATTGTCCTGACAGGCAATTATTATTATCACCTCATTTGAAACTGGGAGATATTCTTAGGCAATTGATTAAAAGTCAAAATGCACTCTAGACACTTCTAGATCATGTTTGCATAGAAATTCACTTTTGTTTTCAAATCAAAGTATCTATGATAAGCACATTCTCTAATAAAACTATCTTCATAAGGACTTCAATTACATGCAATAGCATACTGTTGCTATAAAAGAGTGCACTTGATTTTCAGCGAGTGAAATAGACATGGCAAATACTGACTTTGTTAAGATGACATAATTACAGTCAGTTTCATGTGAACACTCTTTTTTGAGGAAGTGTGCTTACTTACATCCCTTTCCCCAATATAGCTTGCAAAAATATCGCAGCTTTGATGAGAAAATCAAAACACTTGATAGGTGGGGACCTGCTATCCCATTGGGGTGAATTCAAGTCATTCCAGCAATGAATCTAATCTTTCTCAACAGGGATAAGACTCCTTCCTGTGAAATTCTACTGTGATATATCCATGTTGTACTGATAAGCCATTAGAGAAATATGCTTTACATAAAATTTGCTATAGAAACAGCAAAGGATAGTTTACATTCTGATTTTCTTTGGACCGGTCCACTTATTATATCATATGTATAAGAATTTTCTTTTTGATGAGTGTGTTACAAGTTTATCTCTCAAGCATGCTTCCTTTATTCTCTAATTAATCATAGCCTATATTATATGCTGTGCAGAATGTTATTTTTATTATTTTTACAAATCTTAAACTGTTTTTTTTTTTTTGTTTCTGAGTAGGATATTTTGCATTGCCATGATTGGTCCAGTGCTCCTGTAGCATGGTTATTTAAAGAACACTACATTCACAACGGACTGAGTAATTCTCGAGTTGTTTTTACAATTCATAATCTTGAGTTTGGGATACAGCACATTGGCAGAGCAATGATGTTTGCTGACAAGGCTACTACTGTCAGTATCTAGCTTTCTTGAAATATTGCTATTTTGTAATTATGATAGTTGTTATTTTTCCTATAGTTTTTAAATTGTGTACAATATTTTTTTTATGCTTCATACATAAGTTTCTTTTTCATTTGCTATTCAGAAAAAGTATTATTAGTTTCTTTTACATTTTGATATTTTTGTCTTACCAGATCTTTGTTGCAATCTGATAGTTCATCAATTGATGTTTCTGTTCTTTTGAATACTTTTCACATTGGGGAAGTGGTTTTCAAGTCTATCATGATAAATAGATGTCAATATTACTGAAATTGCCATTACTTTATCCAGAAACAACCTTACCTATGCCCTCAAAATGGTGGACCTCAAACTCAAGTATGACTAAAATTCAATTGACATTCTATTCTATGCATAACCCCACAAGCAATGTGGGACTGATCAAAGATATTCATGTCCACATTAATTCAGATAATATATTGCATTGTGGATTCATGCCTATTAGACTAGATGGTTTGAACACAAGCACTCAAGCAATTGAATCTTGGTGTTATATTGTGTAAAATATTCATTAAAATGAAACATTGTTCTTTGATCATTATGTTTCATATTTTGATTTAATTTATAGATTCATGTTTAAACATTCAAATACCTTCCTTAATTGTACTAGTTTTTTGAGTTCTACTTTGAATAGAATAAGAGAAGCTTTTGCTGCAACTTATCTTTTCTTATCCTTCTTGAACTTCAATGCAGGTATCCCAAACATATTCTAGAGAGATTTCTGGAAATTCTGCAATATCTCCTCATCTCAACAAGTTCCATGGTATTGTAAATGGAATTGATCCAGATATCTGGGATCCATACAATGATCAGTTCATCCCGGTAACATCTTTGACTCTTTCAATGTCTTCTGGTACCATGATTTTTGGCATTTATCTTTCTATATGCACAAATTCCTTCGTATTTTGGCTGTAGTATTCTTACTGAGGACATGCTTAGAGTTATGTATATCCAGATGCAAACAAAACTATAGGGGTTACTAGTTACTGCTTAATAGATGTTTCAAGATCATTCCATTGCCAATAATCAGTATAACTAGGGCAGCATGATAAGCTTATCCACTGGATATGCGAATTTTTCATCAGAACTTTCATTAGTCTACCATGCAGATTTTTTATATAATTAATTAGAAAACGCTTCACGTAAACTCCGACTAATATATATCTACACATGAGAAGCTAATACCGCATGCAAAAATATAACTATGAATTAAATGATTTTTTCTACTAGCATAAATATGTAACCACTGGAGTTTCAGTCAGCCATAGTTCAACTCATTGTCCAAAATGACTTGGCAAAAACTATTTTCTGTTAAATCTATATCTTTGTTTGTTTCATTGAATTTTAGGTGTCGTACACATCAGAAAATGTGATGGAAGGTAAGAGGGCTGCTAAAGATGCATTGCAACAAAGATTAGGATTGAAGAGATCGGACCTTCCTTTAGTAGGTATTATTACCCGCTTAACAGTTCAGAAGGGAATTCACCTGATCAAACATGCTGTTGGGCGAACACTTGAACAAAATGGACAGGCAGGGTTTTCTTTGCTTTCTAAAGCAATGTTTTTGCATCCAATTATTTCATCTCATCATTTCTGTATCACCACACTTTATTATATTACTGTATTTTGGGTAATTCTTTTGTACCGTTTCATAAACTTAATGACCTTGTTGCAGGTTGTTCTTCTTGGTTCAGCTCCAGATCCTCGTATTCAGAATGATTTTGTTAACTTGGGAAATCAATTGCACAATTCACATGCTGATCGTGCACGCTTTTGCTTGACGTATGATGAACCTCTTTCACATCTGGTAAGATGCTACTCATGGAAGGTGCCCTCTCATTTTGATATAAGATATTTTCTAATCCATTGTCCTTCAGATTTATGCTGGTGCAGACTTTATTCTTGTTCCATCTATTTTTGAACCCTGTGGATTGACCCAACTTATTGCTATGAGATATGGCTCTGTTCCTGTAGTCCGTAAAACAGGAGGTGAGTTTTCTTAACGTCTCTCAGTTATTAAATTCCACTAAAACGGCAATATTAAGGTACAAAATTCTATAGAGTAATAGTGTAGATAAAAATGATCTAGTGTCCATGTTAGTGTTTGCCTTTAACCCTTAGACAACTTCATGGAAATACTTGATCATTTAATGCACAAGGAGGTTTCATCTATAAAACTTATAGATAGTGTTGTAGATCATGAGTTACAAATAATCTTTCATGGATCCAGATCATAGTTTCTTTTATTGATTGGAATCTCCAAATAGAAGCAGAATGGTTTATATATAAAGTATGACCATGTAAATTGCTTGCCAATAGTTTCTATGGATTTTCTACTCTATTTTTTTAAGGATTTCTGTTGATGTTCTTCAAATATTGTACTTAAAACTGTTGTCTTCTATAGGACTTTATGATACTGTATTCGACGTTGACAATGATAAAGAAAGAGCTCAAGCACAAGGCCTTGAACCAAATGGATTCAGCTTTGAAGGAACTGATGCCGGTGGCATGGACTATGCCCTCGACAGGCATGTTTATTACTTGCACTAATCGGCTTCTTCTTTTTCCATTGGTTATTCTTAAACCAGAAATTTGATTGGTATATACTTAAGGTTCTATCATATAATGGCATTCTTAAGATTTGCTTGATTCAGCTAAATGCTGTTTCTTTTTGAAGGACAAAGATAAATTCCATTTTTGGGGGATCAGAAAAAATTAAAATAAATTTCCATCTAACTTGAAATAAATATTAAACTGTTTAGATGATGATAATACTGTAAACTTAACATGCTTCCATACTGGCTTAAGCCTCCAACTGCTTTATATCTTCAACCCAGTTTGCATCTAGCATATTACAAAGTTAAGTAGGGCCCGAGTTGTTGATTTTGTTTGCCAAGTAATTAGGTACACAACTCACATTATACCAACATTTTGTTTGATTTCTACACCATTATTCCGATATTGTGCCACCTGTTATAAAAATTTCTAATTTAAGAAGTATACATTTGTCGTTTAATTTGTACTTGACCCTGATACCTTTTTTCTACTTTCATTCCAAAAGATATAAACCGTTAGGTCAAGCAACTAACAATCAAATTATATGATCTTATAATGGGATTTTCCAGAGCCTTCTCTGCTTGGTCCAATGCTCAGGAGTGGTTCTACTCGTTATGCAAACGTGTGATGGAGCAAGACTGGTCCTGGAATCGGCCCGCACTGGACTACATGGAGCTCTACCATTCCACGAGGAAATAAGAATATCATGGAGAGAAAAATCTTGTAGACTAGTCTTAGAAACTCTCTGTACAGATGATCATTCTTGCAGTTTTTTTATTCTTAAAGACACTTTATGATCATTCTTGCAGTTTTTTTTATTCTTAAAGACACTTTCTAATTATATTGTTCTATGCATTTATTCGATAGTTCAAATGTACAAGTGCTACACTACTCTATTAGTGGAATAAGTTTAGCTTTAATGTGCATGATATTGCATCTATGCGTCTATGCCTCTATTGTCATAGACTACAAATTGGGCATATAGCCCTGTTAAATCTATAGGGAAAAAGGGTTTTTCAGTGCTTCAAAAGAGATTATAATGGCAAATAATTTTGACTGCAAGTGACACACTAGCATGCATGATGAATTTTCTGTTCCTTGTCGAGTCACAGAAAAAGTGTATTTCCTTCACAGCAGCTTCCTGTGCAAGAATTGGTCGCAAGGGATCTTCGTGGTGTGTATGCATTCGATAAACTTCCTAGTCATATGTGACTAAGGTTTTCTTTCTTTAGTGCTCTATATCATGTCTGATAAAACATTTGCAATTCTGAAGATAGTGATCACTAATAGTTTCCCATAGTTGGTCATATGTTCTGAATTCTTTTACTGATGTGGGTTCGATGCCACCGCCAAAGACATTTTGTTTCCATCAATTATCATGAAATAATGCCTTCTTCCTGAAGACCTGTTTTAGTGTGGAAATTCCAGTTTGAATTGCTAATGATGTGTTTTCAGGCAAGTCCTTCTGAATTTGTAATTCCTTTGGCTATGTTAAAGCAATCTATCACATCCCGTCTCCGCGGGAATGTTCGACGGTGTGTACCTGCTTGTTCCTTGATATTAAATGTTTGCTTTGTGGTTTTATTGCCTCTCCCTTACATAATATTCTACTTCAATATTTAAGAGACGATACACCACGGTAAGCGAAAGTAGTTAATTTGAGTTCCTGGTCATCAAAGAGTGGCTCTTGGGTAGAACATTTAGATGCAACACAGTCCAGTGCCTCCTTGCAAACTGTTTTGTTACCAGCACTTCATGGAAAAGAATGCTCAGTGAATGGAGTTGGTGACATGGATACACAAAACCAGTAGTACTTTTTTTGGTGTCGATGTCAACACTTCACTTGTAGAGCCAAACATCATTCCAAGTATCTACAATGGTGCCTTTGAGACCGACTTGAC
>JBBPFQ010000017.1:7904983-7921389 GCA_037974815.1 Kaempferia elegans
AAATCAAGAATTACTTATAGCGGATAGCTCAACAGTCCATGTTCTTAAGTCAATCATATATTAAAAAAATTTTATCTATTAATTTATCAAAATTGAGACTCAATATCTAAAAGAATTAAGAAAATACCTTATTCCTATACCATTATACAAGTTAAGTTGAGTTAACAGCAGTTTGTCATCTTCCTTTTTTTTCCCTAAGAAAGGGGAAAAGGATGTTTCGATAGTCAAAATTCCATAATTATTTAGTTTTTAATTATGTCATAACTTGGGAAATTGTGATCTTATTTGTATGCTTCCCCTATCTTATCTCATGTGATAAAAGGTGATTCGCTCGCCCCCAGCGTCCCCGTCAATCCGTCCTCAGACTAACACGGAGGAGGTAAATCACAGGTGACTACTAGCCATTAGTGTAAATGATCAAGACATGAAGAGGTATATACTCGAGCGTGCCTAATTTCGACCTTATATGACAATCTTCCATATTTTCCCTATCTTATCTCGTTGATATGATATGATGTCCCTACTCTATTCCCAAGGCAAAATTAAGCTATAGAAAATTTTAGAGAGGCAAACAACAAAAGGCCGTTTTTATTATTTTTATCTTCAATTGGGAAAAACATTAAAGAGCACCAAATTTTTTTTATTTAAAAAAATATTCTTGTTGTTATAATTTTAATTTGAATTACTGGTATAAAATAGTTTTATCAAATTTATTATATATTATTGATCCGGTCTAAAATGACGGATGGGTCAACTCACACGAGATCATCCCTTGCTGACTTTTGTTGCGTCATTTGCTACCGGGCATAACTCTTCAAGCGGATCGACTCCTATCGAGTCAGATCTTAACAGATTTATTTTTAATAGGGTAATATCGAGCAAACAAGATCGTGATGAATTGACTTTTCTTTATCTAGCTGAAAAAATCAATCGCTTTTTACTGAACCAGGTATATAAATTTTTAATCTATGAACGGATTGGTGGGGACGCTGAGACAAATGAATCCTCTTTTGCCAGTTGCCACACACACAGGGACAGATTTCATATTATTCTGAGATATCTAAGTTCATCAGCTTATTTCAACAGAAACCAGCTGATAAACATAGAGACCTCGAAATGACACTAAATCAGTTCATTTTTTCGTCTAATTTTTTTAATTATATAAATACATTTAAATATCAATTTTACTTAATACATTAAGAGTAATAATTTTTTGAATATAAATTTATCTGAAAAACTAATTTGTATTTAAAAATTCACTTCTCTCAATATATTGAGTAAATTAATATTTGAAAATAATTTAATCCAATATAGTGAGAACAGTAATGTTTATAACACGAATTAGGTTTTTGGACATATTCGTGTTAAAAATGTCATTATTGTTAATATATTGGATAAAATTGATGTTTGAGGCTATTTTTATAATTAAGAGAATTAGACGAACAAATAGGACCTGATTTTATGTATTCTGGTCTATCAAGTCGATTTCAGTTAAAATCGACTGATGAACTTAGAGAGTTCGGAATGAAATAAAATCAATTTTTACGTGTTCGTTTAATTATCATAATTGTAAACATACAATCAAATATGAATTTAATTTAATATATTGAGAATAATGACTTTTAAACATGAATAGATCAAAATCGACTACAAAATTAATTTCAGCTCTAAAAAAACAGGCACTCAAGTGGGAAAGTAATAGAGAAAAAAAAATGAAAGTGAGTATGTAATTGGATAATTTTAAAATTATGATACGTGATTTAGTAATTTTAGAAATTTATTTATACGGTAAAATAAAAAACCTAAAAATCAGGCTGGGAGGGGGCATCCAATTAATCTTAGAGGGGGATGAACTTCTCCCACGGCGTTAATTTAGAAGGGCAATTAGGAAGTACTTGCGATAGTTCATTTAACAACTGACTTCCGTAGCTAAAAATTTACTATAAAGTCTGCTCTTGCCCCAGCTGGATTTCAAATCGTGGTACTCCGTACATCTTGCCATTGCACCGTATCGAGAGGCAATATTTGAATAATTTTGATTAATACGGAAGTAGTTTTTATCAAAAATATTTGAATTAAATTTGATTAAAATTTATTGCAATTTTAGATAAAACTGGTATAAACTTGAAAATAAAATAATAGTTTGCATGGAATTGGATTGAGTTGAGATTGTAGCAGGCCCAATTAAAAGTTTGGCAATTGGCAATGTGGTCAACAGCTTAATTGGGCCAGCTGTAGAAGTAAGATATAGGTCCTTGGCCCAATTAGTTGGTAAGAGGAGAAGGAATCCCTCAAACACTTCCTTTTCCTTCCCATAACACTACCTAAAATAAAATAGAGCAATGATACGCACAGAGAAAAATTTCAGAGAAAATCTTAGGGATAGACATATAAATTTATGACTCACCATTTCACTTTTTTAGACTTCATCACATTATGAGTCTATCCTTGAGCTTTTCAGATTTGTTCCTTGAACAAATTATTTCATAATAAAATAATAACTAAACTTTTATCCCATTGAATGAAAAAGTTGACTATAGCAACATCAAAATATAGCAAACTAATTATCCAAATATTTAAGCATTAAACACGTGTAAGTTAGTAAAAGAGTCATTAAAATTTGAGCTATTGAACAAGTATATGAAAATTTTCATCACACATGGAAATAAGTAATTCAACTGTACAATGCAGATACAACATTCTTCTTCTTCTTCTTCTTCTTCTTCTTCTTCTTCAAAGATACATACATTAAGATCAGCAATGATGCAATCAACAGTGTTCCAAAAGTGATGAACTTGATTCTGATGGCAATAAACATATGAAGTAATGCAGCTCCATATCTGTTTAAAACAAAATATAATGTTTATTTCTTTGTCTTGATAGCTGTTTAATTTGATTAATGATCAGAAGGCCAAAAAGAGAGTTTGAGGTCAAGTAGTTGCACTATCACTTTCATGACTCCCTATTATTAGAATAGGAGGACCAGTATTATACACTTTTTTAAATATTGAAAATAAATAAAAATGGCTGGTCAATGTGAAGGTTTTGAATATGACATATAATTTCTTCTTTATGCTATACATATTTACTTATGTCATAAGAGATCTCTTCAAATATAATAGAGAAACTCAAGTTGTTACAAATCTCTATATGTTTTATCTCATGCAATACCAAATTTGATGTTCAATGTATTGCAGTTTGATTATCATAATATAGTTTTCTTGGTTGTATAAGGGTGTATCTTAGCTCGATCATCAAATATTTTACTCGGGCGAGCTCGCATGTTGCCAAGGTTGTAGTCTTATACTCTTCATCTGCATTCAATTTTGCCACTATCTTCCTCTTCTTCTTCCCCTTCTTCTTAAAGATCAACAATGATGTCTTGACTGCACATCACAATAACAAAAATCTGCACCATTCTTGAGCTTTTTATCTAGTAAGGGAACCGACATGATGTGTTTGCCCACCAAACCCCCAACCATCAATAAAGAAAGGATATCGAAAAGCAAAGATGCAAAGCAAAAGCTATCCAGCATCTAAACTTTCGCCAATCTCTCAGACCACTGTCCAACAAGTATTTGTAGATGATCAGATTCAGAAGAACAGGTAATGGTGAGATTTTAGAAACACAAGTATCAGTTCATAAAGTAGTGTCCTTCAACTGGTACTAGAACTGGATGAAAGAACCAGGAATGGCAAGAACACCAAGTGAAGTATTCCGATTTGATCATAACAATTCACGCTCGTATCCAAATTAATGAATAAATCAATGAGTTCAGAGAACAAGTTTGCAATCCGAAAACAAACCAGCAAATCAAATCACCAAGAACTCTTTTTTTTTTTCACAGTAGACAGTATGGAAACTGGTAGATGATTGTCTGATAAAGATGAGATTTTTCCGTCGCCTTCACCGTCCGGCAGCGGCGGCGGCGGCGCTCCTCACGGTCGCTGCTCCCGTAAGTATCCAAGGAGCTTCTCCGCCTTCATTGATGGAGAGAGTGAATGAGACTGAATTGAAACTAAGAGTGATTGGATTGGAATGGCGGCTAGATATGTTGAGAGATACCTTTTGCTTGGCACGGGAAGAGCCGGCCTGCGAGAGCTCCACCAGAGGCGGAATGGCGCCCTCTCGAGCAAGGAGACCCCGGTTGGTGGTGCTGTCGACGCAGAGCTGGAGCAGAGCTTGCACAGCGAACTCCCGCCCGCGGGTCGGCCCTTCCTGCATGGCCTCCACCAGCACCGGCATTCCTCCGGTGTCCATGATCGCCTTCCTTCCTTCCGGTATCATCGCCAGGCTCCCCAGCACCACCAGCGCTTTCTCCGCCATGCCCCCGCCGTGATCCCCCGCCAGCACCAGCAGCGGTGACACCGCCCCCGCCCTGACCGCCCGCTCCTTGTTACGCCTAGACGAACACAGCTTGTACAGCGCCGTTAGGGAGTCTTTTTTCCCCCGGCTCGTCCCGCCGACGAGGAGCGCCACGAGCGGCGGAATACAGCCGGATGCCCCGATCGGGACGCGGTTCTCCTCCTCCATCGATAGGCTGAGCAGCGCGCACGCTGCGTTCTGCTTCGCCACTGCCGTCCCCGTGCGCAAAACGTACACCAGAGGCTTGACGGCGGCGGCAGCCATAATGCGGCCTTGGTTCTCCACCTCCAGAGATAGGTTCAGAAGAGCTGTGACCGCCGTCTCCTGCGTCTCCGGGTCCGTGCTCTTCAGAAGCGGCACCAGCAGCGGTATCGCTGCCGACTCCCCAATTAGCAGTCGGAAATCGGACCGGTGCTTCGCTAGAAGTCGTATAGCTGCTGCCGCCGCACGCTTCGTATCCGTCGACGTTGAGACCAGTCCCTCCAAGCATGCCTTAACCGCCGGCTCCACGCTCTCGATGGACGCTTCCTCCATGTCGCCTATCTCTAGCATGAGCGCCTCGACGTCACCGGTCAGGGAATCCACTCCGCTCGGCTCCACCTTGTCGGGAGGGATCAACGCCAGCTGCCGAAGCTCCCCGGAGACGTCATGGTCAAAACTACCACGGCGGGAGAAATCCCGCGAGAGGTCGAGCAGCTCGGCGGCTGACTCGCCGAAGGTCGGCGAAGAGGTAAACCGCAAGGAGGGCGCTTTGGCGAGCTCATGCAGCTGCAAGTCGACGACAGAGTCGGTCAGCTCACCGGACACGGTGGAGGAGCGCCGCGAGGCCGAGGGCGACACCGTCCGCGCAGACCGACCGAGAGAGCGATCGACCACGGAAGCGCAGTCGGCGAGCGACAGCATCTTTTACGATAATCCACCTAATCACGGAACGATCAGAATCAATCCATGCGCCCAGCTACAAAGCGGCGGAGCTATCGAGTCGACTAGTTCCACGGCGAGGACTACGACTATAGCTCCACGGCGGTGGTCTATTCCTGCTTTTTCCGAAACAGGGGAGACGCCACGGCGCGACATTGTTGGCGGGGCAGCGTGGATGAGCGACGCGTGGCGAGATAAGGATGCGGTCTGGATTGGCGGGCGGATTGGGGTTATCAATTTGGGGTTTGGATTGGTAGGGTTGGGTGTCGTTTAGGGTTATTAATTTTGGGGTTTAGGGTTATTAATTTTGGGGTTTAGGGTTATTAATTTTGGGGTTTGGATTGGTAGGGTTGGGTGTCGTTTAGGGTTATTCATTTGGGGTTGGATTGGTAGGGTTGGCTGTCGTGGACTACAGCTGGCATAAAGGAACGCGAGGTTTTGGGGTTATGGCTCGTGACGTGGTGTGGGGGTCTGCGTGATCGGTGAGGTCACAGTTTTGGATTGCGATGGGCTGCGTTGCTAGAGATCGAAACTGCACTCCTTTCGAGATTTGATATTTTTGACGTCTTCCAAACTCAAAAAGCATATTGAAAATATGGTAAATATCAGAGGTGGTCCCTTTTTATATACATATTATTATTTTTAATTGACATTTTTATACTTCATCTATGTCAATTAATTTTTAAAGTGATCATTTTTTATTGAAATGCAGATCTCTTCGTCTGCAAATTCCTAACCCTCTCCTAATCTCATTTGCAATTGGCACATTGAATTACCGTTGGAATCCGATAGAAATTGACTATGATCTCTCCTGAATTCACTTTTTATCTAGTTTATAGTTTAGATTGGGCCAGATGCCCGGAGGTAATTGGTGGTGGGCGGGCCACCCCTTGCTCGACACTTGGTGCCCGACGCCCGACGCCCGTATGTGGGGGTCTTCAACAGTTTGTATTGATCCAAATTACAACTTATGTGGGGACATAAACTCTGGAAATATCACAGTCAATTTCAGCCGAATTCTAACCATGATCCAATATACCAATTGTGGAGGGACCAAGAGGGGACTAGAATTTTTCGGACTTTATTGGACGTCTCTCTTTTATGTATTATTAAAAAAAAATATCATATATTATGGCTATATATTTTACTTTTCAAATTTATCCTTAATTATTTTTTAAATTTTGACACTTGTTATAGCAACTACAAATTCACACAAGTAACTATGAATTACTACAACTACTTCAATATATAGACACTTAATTCTGATTAATACTAATAGTATTATATTTTAACAATTATGGTGCATAATTATTACCGTATGGATACTTTATTTCTAGCCCGTATTAATCAATATTATATTTGTAACAACATTTTAACACTTATTAATATTAATAACATTGATATTACAAATACATAACTACCCTTTATCTCTGGTCAACATTGATATTACCGTTAATTAATATTATATTATAGTAGAATAAATCATAACTCGTACTTTATTTCTAATAATATTGTGTTGTAAAAGTTACCGTAATAAAATCATAGTAGCTATAATTATTTACCAATTAAATTATAAGATTATAACTATTATAATTACATAGCAGCTAGAATAAATAATAACTGCTACAATAATATTATAAATAAAAAAATTTTAAAAAGTAAAATAGATAGTGACTATAGGCGCTCTTATGAATTTTATCCAATAAAATTCACTGTCGTGTAAATCAATTTTGCCGAATCCACAGTGAAAAAAAAAATAGATACACTTCATTTAGCATCATCAACAAATTTACACTATCAGCGTTCAAGGTATCATTCCGATCTTCAATCCCTACAGACGCAATTCTGACACATTTGCCAGCACACAACAATGCGATCGAGTTAAAAGCATCTGTATTATTAGTATCATCATCAGTTTTTTTTTTCACTTTATATGCTACATATCATAACATTTTTAAGGATCTCTCTACATCAAGTATAATCAAATGAAGATAGCCTTTTCCAAAAAGAAGAATACTTGTACAATTGCAATTCAATTCGGCTTTCATTTTATGCCTGTGAATTAGAATATCTTCTTCTGTTTTTCTTTTTCTTCTTCAGATCAACTCCAAAGGAAGGTCCACGGTCCCCTCCCTGCTCCGATCCTGTGGATCAATTTGAAGAAAAAGTTTCAGTAGTACAAGTAAATGCATGGACCAAGCAGCAGCTGAAGCTCTGAGAAGCAGTGACTGACATTAAGGCACAATACGGAGTTGAGCTGCAAAATGATGACAAACACGCAGATGCACCAGGAAACATGCAGAGTATCTCTAGGTGGTTCTGGTTTGGGCTGGTCATCTAATATACATTTCCTCCGTAAATATTCCGAGATACTATCGAGCAGCGGTGTGGTGGGTTTGGTTCGGAAAAATGACTATTTTGTTCCTTATGAATCATTGTCGTGTTAGTATCTGTTTGTTTAGTAAATATAAACTCGAAATAGCAATTCCTATGACGATGCTTCTATTCGATACTCCATGCCAAGGATAACTATTTGATATAGATATTGAAGAATAAGCAGGTAATACATGTCAAATATAGTGAGCGGTGTTGGTGCAGGGAGTACTAGATAATCAAACATGAGTTTTGATATTGACAAAGGTTTTCCGCTGCTATCTCTATAGTTTCTGAAAAAAATGTGAAAAATGACGCGCGCTATTCATTCCCCTCTAGCACTTCTTTGAACCTACAAGCAGAACAAGCAGACCGGACGAGCAAAGTAGGCTCAATGGACTGGATGAATCAGGCAAATGACATTGTCAGTTTGTCACTAAGCATTTCCTATCGATTCCATTTCATGAACCAAACCTGGCACAAGAAGGTTACGAGTGGATGTTTCTCCCCTCGTTTTCCACTGAATTCCTTACCTAAGAACTTGCAAGGTTGCACCTTTTTCAGGTGAGAGGAATTTTCATAACTTACCTAAGAAGGTTCAGATTCTAGGGGTTCTGAAATAGATTTCGTTTTTTTTTCAATTTATGTAGATTCTACCTTGACCCGTCCTAATTTCACCCCTGTTAATACATCTACAAATATGTGATAGTGTAAAGAAAGGTTTACAGTGAAAATTGAAATGTAAAAGACATTAGGCTCAGTGTTACCTCCAGAAACCAGCAAACATTCGCAAACTCATGTAGATCGTTAGAGCTATCCAGATACCAGTGAAGCCGTAACTAGAGGATAGAACAACCAGACACGCAATGCTAACTATCGCCACCAGAATCTGCGATAAAGTACAGTCAGATGATGGTGGAACATGAAAGTTTTAGCATTTTATCAAATTCCTGAAATTATTAACACTACCATGGAATACGCAGAGTATGCAAAATCTGACGCTCCATAATTGACACCATCGAAGACAAAGGCCAAAGCATTTATTGGCTGAGTTAGTGCCACAAACTGTAAAGGAGAATGGCACACATTAAGTAGAAATTAGATTTCTAAAAACAGATAGTTTAGGCGAGACAGACTAGTGCATGACGTTCAGGAAGCTGCCTCTAATATCCAAATCACAATATTTCTAACTGAAAATAGCAAAACTATTCCAACAATGAGTTAATCAGATACCGGGATTCCAGTATGAATGAGTTGTAACACTTCAGCATCCTTTGTGAACAATCTTGATGCATACTGCAAACCAGTTCCGAGTATGACGCATAGGACAAGTCCTAGAACCATACCCCACTGCCAGTCATAATATAAATTAACTGTAGCATCTGAAGTATGAAGCATGAACATTGAGTTTTTAGAAAATGTACCTGCAGTACACGTGATGCTGAAGATATTGCTCTCGTATGATCATTTCTAGCGAATGCGCTTGCAAGTACTGCCTGCAAAAAAGTTGATCTATCTCAGTACCCCATAATGAAAACTAGGAAGAGGCGTCAAGAAGTTACAAAATTGACATAGTCAAACAAGTTCTTAAGGACAGTAGACAGGAAAATTGATGAGCTCAAGTCTCTACTCAAATTAGACATGCATGTTTTGAAAAATGTCTTCGTGCATCACTCAAGAGGATGGCTTTAGTCCAAGTGTAGAGAAATTGATCCATGCTACAGAATGCCACACAAATTAAATAGCAGGTACGTATAATGGCATTTGGAGAGAACTCTAGTGAGATTAGCATATAGGAAAAGCACAAACAGAATGAAACCTAAGTATGGATAAAAATTACTACAACAGAGATTATTATGCATGATTACTAAATATCATACTCGTCGCTTCGAAGTATCACAATGCACGAAGATCCTTGCACCCATCAATTTTCTGTATTAATTGCTAAATAATGTAAAATGGCAACACTATTGTATTGCATCATTGGCAAAACTTAACAGAAAAAGGTTAACTTTCAGGCTACAAGTCTTTTTCAGTGAATCAAGTAGAAAATAAAAGAAACACAAAATGAGCGTGAAAGTAAGGGGAAAAAAATGGAAGAATTAAATGTAAATGCAAAATACTTTCGCTCTGCTATTTAGTAATTTTGCATATATGTTAAAGTTGTTTCCTAACCTGCCCAGCAACAGCTAAACCATCAGCAAGAAGAGAACTTGCCAGCCAAATCTGCAAGCATATCTGGAATGCAGCCATGGGAACTGATCCTTCCCGTGCAGCCATTGAAGCTGCTAGTGTTACACAGAAAGTTGCTGCAATCACACGCAGAAGCAATAGAAAACCTGAAAGAAAAAAACGAAAATTTGTGTTGTAGCTCCAAAGACATGAATTGGGTAGAAAGCACCCACAGATCCAATCCTTTGAGAACCAAGAGTAAGAAGCACTTATAGCATGCCTAAGAGGTTAAGGCTAAGTACTTGTGCAAATAGGAAGAGTGACTACTACTGAAGTCAATTCTAAGAAATGATTTCTTCTTTCTACAGAAGAGTAACAATTGCTGCCTTTGCAAAGTAACAAATTGAAGCAAAATAGTTGATTATGGCTCAAAAAAACACAATCTACAAGTTGGTAAAAATCAGACATAAGTATACTGAACAGAGAATGGATAACTTTGACATTGAACACGGCAGTCGGATACATGGAACTACTTACCATTTTTAAGGAATCGACTAAATTGCAGATCTTTAATACCAGGAGGCAAGATATCAACTTGTCTTAGCAATCTCCATAAGAGTATTACTGCCATCAAGTATCTGCAGTACATAACAAAAGCAAAAAGGAATAATTATATTTGTATTCAACAGATAGATACAAATAAAAAGACAAACCAGATGTAGAAGACAAAAAGTGTACATACTGAGAAATGACATGAGCAATTGCAGCACCACTAACACCTAATCGGAGAAAGAAAATAAAAATTGGATCCAAGAATATGTTGATTGCATCTCCCGCCACTGCATTAGGGAGAGAATATTTTTGGTACTTCATCCACAAAAATTAACAGTTGGAAAATATGACATCAATATGTTTCTCAGCGTTGGTGATATTTTGACCAAAAGTTTCAAAAATTTGTAGATGAGTTCAAAAAATCTACCATGACTGTAACATGCAATAGAGAAAAAAGGGATACATTTGCTAAGTTGGTGGAGCATTATTTGCCATAGTACCAACGTGAAACAAATTTTTTGCTCAACTCTTATGGTAGCAAGAATCTAGAATATCAGTAAATCCATGTGCAAATTTTCATCCATGGATACACAAACATGGGATTTTTTTTATTTGATAGACAAAGAACAAGACAAGACTATATCCTACCCACATCCCATGCACCCTCTCATTTGTCAATCTTCCATCATCACACAGTGAATGAGAACATACCACCACTATAGTTGTTGACAGGCGTGTAGATGGAAGCGAACTGTTAAGGAGGCTAATTTTGCAATTTTCTAGAGAAAGAAGAGCCCAACCATCCAATTTAAGTATTTAACCAATAGACAGTTAAACATGGACTGCTAGACTCAAAATACATGCAAATACAATAAGATTAATCTCGAGTACAATCACGTGGAATAAATATGAACACAAAAGGCTGAAGACAATAAAAGCACATTAGATTTACATGGAAACTCCAAAATAGAAGAGAAAAAAACTGCGAGAAAGAAGAAGATTTCAAATGGCACAACATTTCTTTCAAGTAATAAAAACCAATCACTCAAAAAAGATCGTAAAAATAGACACTATGAGGGCATTGACTATACCACCACCACCATCACATTACACTTCGTTGACGCCCTTAGCACCATTGTAAACAACACAACATTGAGATCGACTACAACATTGTTGTTTCTCCCTTCACTTTTTCCCTCAAGGAAACATGAAAAAACCAACAACAATGAGTGAGAGTTGAAGGGTAGTTTTTACATTTTAACTCTGTTTAGAACTCCTGTATGATTTTGGCGGGCGGGTTTTGGAACAAATTGATTCCATGGAGTGAATTGAGTCTCCCTTCTTGCAGCAACAACTTTCCAAGAAAACAGCAGATAGGGAAGACAGTGCAGTACCTTCCCTATCACAGCACCCTTCCTCTAAAGTGAAAAGGCCCTTAGAAATCACAAGCCCTAGTGCCCCCTGAATATCAGCACCGGTTATGAGTACTGGCATGCAACTATTAGGAACAAGGATCACAACTGATTCTGATATCACTATTTTTAAGCTTGTCTCAAATTTTCTCCACCTTTTCACCAAAACCCCTACATGATACTTATTGCAAATTGCAACAAATATTCATGAAGTTAAAGTAATGCTCAAACTCGTGGTTACCTGTGTTAATCTTCTTCATAATAATATCACCTCCAGAAGGATGCCAAGAACAAAATAATATTATCAATATGATTAACTCTCTAACAAAACATCATACTCCTGTTAGGCATATGACACTGACTGTTACTCATAGAACACATTAACTGAATCAGAATTGCCACTGACATAATTCATCAGCACCATGGTTAAGTAAAGGCAACATGAGCATTCTAACAAGAAGATGATTTCACTACGTTAACAAACTACAAACTCTCAATCAATACAAGACAATCATTCAATGACAGCTATAGAAAATACCCTCAAAAGCCACAAGGAAAATACATCTCAACTACACATATAAAAAATAATTGGATACACATATCTCTAGCATGAAGAAAGAAACCTACTGCATCCCATGACTGGTCATGATTTGGAGCCTACATTTGCCTCCCAATTTTTCATTTAAAAATATTTTTCTGGAAATCAATGAAATTCTGACACAAAAAAGATACACTTAATTTGAGGCATACATAACACCAACAAAAAATGCATGGTTATAGTCCCATGTATACAGGAAAATTTGTGCAAGAGCCAAGAGTGCAACAACCAAATAGACCTATAAATACATTTGGCAGATAATAGCAATGATTTCTTTAGAGGTCTCAAGACAAATGATGAACCATATCTTTGAGAAAAAAATAGCATTCTGAAATTAAAAACTAGGCAGCCAATCTTGCACAAAAACTAACAATAAATCTTCCAAAGAAGTATTCAAAAAGATGTTTTCAATAAAGACAAAACATCCTTAGAAGCATAATATTGGAGAAAGAAAATAATTATCTAAATAAAAATTAAAAGAGATAGGAAACAAGGACCACAAAAGGCAGATAAATTGTAAAGATAAAACAATGGCCCTGAAAAAAATAAGTAGAAGATTAAGGTCAGCAGCAAACAAGAAGTAAATTTCAGCTTTAGAGGTATAGCTAATCCCTTATACTGGCATAATACAGGACAACACTTAAAAGAGAAAAAAAAACCCTCTAAATTAAACATGGTACAGCATTGGTGCGTTGGTTGGACATTTACAGTTATAATTTATCTCACCAGTTGCATACAGAGGAGTTTTTGTATCCTTGAATCCACGAAATACTCCTTGCATGGCCAATGACAGGAGAACAGCAGGAGCACCAAGTGACCGCAATGTCAAGTATTGGAATGCTGGTGTCATCATGGGAGAATCCTGTTGATAAACATACCCTGTTATTGTATAGCAACAATTCACGCTAACATGGAAATTGAAATTTCAAAAAGGATTGCATCTAATTTGCCAGTTACAACTATATATTAGGAGTTGAGAAAGGAGCAGAATTACCTAGCACTTAAGAAGCAAATTTACAGGAGCTCTGCAAGGCCTTAACAGAAAATGACTCTAAAGACAAGACAAATATATTGCACCTATTACCTTGGTTCTTGTCTCAACAACTCACCTAAGACATACTACGTATGCCATTGAAATACATGAATTCGCTGTCTAGCAGTAACAAAAACAACCACAATGCTTATATAATCACCAAATTCCATGTTGTTAAGACACTTTATACTACTTAAACAATGTTTTCAGCAAGGCTACCATGGTTTTCAATAGCAAAACTTGACAGATCAATGGACCTGTAATTAAGCTGGTCAAAACAAAGGAAAATTTAAGATCAAAACAGATAGTTATAAAGGAGATGTACAGTCATACATTTTTCACACCCATATAGTTCAAAATGGGCTTTGCTCCCAAAACTAGGAATAGGGCTTGCAGAAGACCAAGTATCCCTCCAATTATTAATGCTGAAGAGGCTGAAGGAATACGTTTTCGATGGCCAAATGCAACTGTGTCGGTATCAGAGAATGAGGATGAGGCTTGCAGTTGCTCATCATGACCTGTGAAAAAGGAGATTGAGTATGCGCCAATCCAAGTGGAACTCACACCTAATGTTATATCCTAGATGTCTTTTTTTTACTATGTGAAAAAGATTGATGATTACAAAATACCAAACATTAGGAATTGCATACCATTGTGAGATATCAGTTCCTTCATTTCACTATCTTCAGAAAAAAACTCATTGTGCTCCACATTTTCAAGATCAGCACTTGATAATTTGCTTGCAGCATCCTCCTCAGCAACAAAGGATGTTGTGACACTAACAACAGGAAAGATAGCAACTTTTGATGCTTGATTAAACACTGCAATAGCCACACCTACAGCTGCAAGTTCAGTTGGACCTGTAATAAATAATAGCATTGATTAAAGCGTAGGATTAAAAATATTAATATACTGAGAAAAGACCAACTTGATGGAAAATTACATGCAAACATTCATGAAATGAAAATTATCCAAACAATAAATCGCTAAGATGGTGAAGGTGAATCTAAGTGTGGAGGGATGGGGTTGATCCCCAGTTTGAGCATATCTTTGTGCACATTGTGGTTTTTTACTTTTTAGTAATGTATTCCTTGTGAAGCAAAAAGACATAGTTTAGTAGAAAAAAATAATGAACAAAAGTGAGACAATAAAAAGAATTTCAAAACATTACTGTGGCCCATGAGTCTTGATGGTTTATTAAGACATGAATAAAAATTCATCCATCTTATCATACTGAAACTCCTAGGTAGTTTGTCATTCTATTAGTTTCTCTTCATAATCACAATCATGAGATCAAGAATGCTGTTGAAATTTAAAATCATACCCCTTTCAGTTCCTTAATGTGAAGACAATAACCTGTAGTGTTGGGTTATATGGATCAAGTTTGTTCAAAGTTCAAACCCAAAACAGATGATTTAGCTGAAGTGAAAGAAGGTCAGAGCATAAATGATCATCACGGGTAATGAAGGATGTTGCCTTCGTGCATGCTATATATACTCAGCATCAATATCCATATATTAAGAAATTGTCATAGTTAAGTTAGCTATTTGGCAGCAGAGACACGTTGCACTGCATAATGTAATCCTGGAAAGCATGCAGCCAGTTTAGTGAAAATCCCCGCAGAATAACAAAACCGACCTTGGCAACTACCAATATGATAGGTGAAATTTGCATGTGTTATCAACTTTTGAAGGCTCTAAAATTACTGCTGTATATACATAAGGAAGGAAATTAACATGACAACAGCTCAGTACTAAAGAATAGGGAGTAGGGACTGCCCGGTGGGTCTTCAATTGATCTTGTACTCAGATGCAGTGACTCAAGGAACATTTTTGCTCATTTCAATCAGACAAAAAAAAAATCTTGCAAACTATGACAAAAGTAATGCGAAGAGTGAGCACTGACGCAAACAGATGTTCAGAGAAGACTATACCTATGTGACCAATAAAGGCAGTATCAATGAGTGAAGCAACGGGATCAGCCATCAGTGCAAGAGCTGCAGGCAAGGCAATGCTCATAATCTCCACTCCGAGCTCATCCAATTTAAAGACGCGCCTGCGCCACAAAATTCAAGTTAAAGAAAGGAAAACGTAATAAATCCCTCAATTTTAGATTCACGTCAACGTTTTAAAGGAAATCACCAAATCATGACATACCCGGCATCCTTGAAGAAAATTCGAAGAGGAGAAGACATCATTGATGTAGAGGCCGAGTGCAGTAGACTAGTATCCAAAGATGCCATCTTTTATAGAGAGACAACCGATCAGAACCAGAATATCTCCCCCATGGGTGCTCACCCGCTTGCACGCGTACCAGAAACACTAGAACCGAAAGAAAGGGCTCCCAAATACCTCCCTTCCGCGATCAGCACCTCAAATTTCTCGTCGAGAAGACGCGGTGGCGGAGAAGATAACGCTGAAGTCAAATGTTGAGCAAGATGCGATACACGCCACAATAGAGAAGGAGAGAGAAAAACCTGAACCAGGTGAGCCCTCGTCTTCCTTCTCCTGGAATAGTCAGATTCTCTTCAACTTCCCGAGTAGTGGTCTATGGTTGAGTGCCCAAAACAACAAGCTTTTGAAAAAAGCTTCAATTTACATGCTCCATTTATTTTTCTTTATATTAAAATTTTACTTTTAAAATAATAATATCTACTTTTTTTTAATAAAGCAGGAATATTCGTTATGAAAAAAAGGTTAGAACGTAATGATTAAAACAGGAAATATTCTACGCAACCAATAATTTAGTTTTTTAAAATATCCTTGGATCGGTTTTCTAATAACTTTTATTCTTATATCGGCATAATTAAAAATTAATAAAGATATATATTTTTCTTTCTTATATAGATTTTCCACTTTTAAAATTGATAAGTGTGCTTTTAGAAAACAACAGGCTACCAGTTTTTGTGTAAAGTTTTTAGTTAAAAAATATATATTTTAATTGAACATAATTGCATTTAATATTAAATTTTAGAAAAAA
>JBBPFQ010000017.1:7926168-7943080 GCA_037974815.1 Kaempferia elegans
ATTCGTTATATTTATAAAGGTAGGAGCTAGGATGATCTCTTTGGTAACGTAAAGTTTCTATTAAAACATTCAAGTGTTATCAGCAGAAAGGAATTAAATAGACTTTTGGGGATCTGTTTTAAATTTTCATATGTTTAACTTTCATTCTCCTCCTTTCCTCCCAAATAGAGTTAATACATGTTAGGTTTCCTCCCAAATAGAGTAATATATGTTAGGTTAACGAATCTTTCATTTTTCCTTCATCTTCCTTCCTCTTCTGTTAATGAACATTTTTCTCACCTCATCCCAACAGTTGGTTGTCATGTGGTACAATTGTATACTTGGGCAGGGGTTGATTTCCGGGGGATTCATCACCCTGGAGTATGCCTCCCACATGAGGGCACAGTTGTGTACCTAATTTACTCCCTCCCAATAGTATGGGGAAGCTGTGAGAGGATGACGGATTTCACCTTTTGCAAAATTAAGCGAGTGAAATATGACCTCAAGTTATTTACTTATCCATTTCAAACAACAACAATAATCATATCTTATTTCACTAGATGGGTCGCTTACTTATCCATTTCAAACTATGAAAAAATTACGTGAAATTTGAGTCAGTTTTAAACTACTGGAATTTTGAAGAACATAATTGCTGATCTTATTAGATTTTCTCTCTCCTCTCCTCCTGTGTTTTTTGGATAAAGAAATTTTGAAGAATTGTTGCGTTGGTATACTGAGTAACTTTCGTAATTTATTACTTGCCTTGCTTGGTTGAAATAATTTATTAATTTGGCTAAAGGTGCTCTTCAATTATACTGAGTAACTTTCATAATTACACTAAAACTTCTTCCATATTTGATTCAAATTGATCAAAATGTGATGAGTTTGTATCAAATAAATTTGTGATAAACCCAACAAAAGAAGAAAACTTCCTCTGCTTTTATCTGTCTCCGAGAAGAAAACTTCCTTGTAATATCTCCTTTTTTTAACTAATGCAACGAAATTGGTGGTGTGTATTCCTATGGTATGTCATCATGGTTATCATCAACAACCATAAATATAGATAAACTTAATTGTTCAAACATTTTGCAACTACTAATGCCCTATTTGATTTAGCTCAGTCCATAAATTCTCTGTTCATTCAATAGACATGAACGAGACACAAAATTACCAGATTTCGATCATTTTATAACTTATGAATAAATATAGAGAAGGCCAGAAGGGACACGCATGAAACATCTCGAGAACCTGGGTCTGCTAAATTCATAGTTGAAGCTTCCTATAGGTTCCAAGAGTTATGTACAGTATGCATAATGCCGGAAGTATCAATGCAACCAGAGAGTATAATTGTGACATTGCATAATGTTCGATGGAGAGAACGACTTATTGAATCAAAGAACATAAACAAATTGATCTCAGCATGTTCGAGTCACTAATTCAAACCTTTCCTTGTGCACTCTAAATGCCAAAGGCTACGCAATCATTGTTGAAAAGGAAAAATATCTGTGACTATTATTGCGAACATAGATGATAATAAAATAAAAATACATAATCTCTTTGGTTTGATGCATGATTCAGATAGCATAATGGTAAGAAGATCCCAGTTACAGAATTTTAGAAGAGGAAATTCTAGTCTTTCAATTTGTGATCACCTACTTCACCTTTGTTTTCATAGAATGATTCCGGCGTCCTTCAAAAAAATGTAGTATGAAATATTGTACAATTCATTGCCAGGTGAACAGCCAAAAGATACTGGTTCACTTGTTATATAATGGTAGATAGACATTCGGGCAGACTATAATTCATTAGCTTGTTGTGTAATGGTTCACTTTCATTGTGCAACTCAATTCCAAGTTTTTCTTTGCCTGAAAAAATAGCAGGGATAAAGATCATTTTTCAAATAAAATCAAGTATTGTATGTAACAAATAACAATCCTAAAACTAATTATATCTTAGATACAGTGTAGTAAGTGAATACTTGCGAGTCTTCTGTTGAGTCCTCCAGAAGCAAGCTAATGCTCCAAATGCACAGCTAACAACGGCAATAGCTAGTGCAGCTCCAACCGGAACAACAACTGCATTTGATGGAGTGATGTCATACGTTGGGAATAGGCCAGCTTTGCTGCTGCTAAGAGATGATTCTTCCTGCAAAGAGGCAATTGTCCTTCCGTAGTAATTGACCAAAAACTTAAATACTTCATCTTCATCCCAGATTATGTTTTCTATATCATTATTCACGTTGGAAGATTTATAGCATGATGGGCAAAGCTGCTTTGGAGGCCACAGAATCTTTGGAAATCTTGGATCAAAAGTTTTCAATTCATTTTCTTTTTCCCTCAGTCTCTTGTTGACTTTGTTATGTGCACTCCATAGCCACATTACTAGGTCACGCGTTTTGTTGAATGGCTCTGAGATGCTACAGTGAAAAAAATTAAATGTGAGATGCAGTGATAAGGCATTTGATTTCACTAATTTCATTTTACCTTGAGGCCATCGCATGAAAATGCCATCGGCAGTCATCACAAGTAAAAAAGTTCTGAATAAAATCACATATCGCCATAAAAGCCAAATTGCTCTCCTCGTCTCCAACTCTAACTGACAGAGAGTGAAACAAAACCCACAGGCCACAGCTGCAAGAAAGTTATACAAGTCAAACAAGTTGCTGTTAGGAGCATTGTCTAATAACTTCATTGACTTAATAGGAGCATTGTCTTAAGTTGCTAACTCTGAGCCAGATAAGCGCACATGTAGCAAGAGTCATAATTCTGCACTTTGCAAGATTTATAAAAAAAAACATTTTCAGAAGGCAAGTGGTGAAGCTATTGCATTTTGCATATGTGTGATGCAAGAGATATAGTCAACACTATTCGTACTTAAAAAATAGTTAAATTAAAATGATTAATATCCACATTCAACAAAGCATATTAATCAATCAAAATAAAACTAATTTCACAGTCATAAATGAGCAAGGGATTTCACATTGCAAGAACCTACAAAACATGTGACTACATAATATAGCAATTTAAATCTAAAAACAACTTATAAGTAAACACACAGAATTCAAAAATCTACATTACAATACCAAACATAACAATCAAATTTAATAACTAAAAGTGCCATGCTACCACATGAAAATACAGTTTAGAATTTAAAATATCAAAAATGTCCTCATTAAATTCCTCATCACCACTCACTTTTTTCCTCAAAAATGATTCCTTCATTATCAATATCTCCACCTGTTGAGGAACCAATAAATCTACACCTTATTTGAGAGAGTTCAATAACAACTAAATCCCATGTTAAGCTTAATCCAAGGACATGTAAATCTTCACTTTTTCACTCTCTAGTACCAGAAACATCATTGAACTCTTAACACTTAATTTACTTGGAGAAGAGAAAGGAAAGGAGAGAACTATAATCCACCAAACCTATTAACAAAGGAAAAGAAAGCGAGGAAATGGGGATGAGAAGCAAAGAAAAAACAAGATCACCCTCATCTTCCTTGTTGATCTCACTTTGCCCACATGTTGCCCTCACTAATCTTAGACGCAACCTGCACTTGTCACTCATTGTCCTTGTCTCGCTCACAAACGTCGCGTGTTATGCAATCACACTAGGACTCTAACATCACCTGCGTCACATCACATGGGAAGGGGAAGATGCACAGAACAAATAAACAAATAAGAAAAAATCTCCATGATACTAAATTATTATTACAAGTAATATTCATCTAGCTCATTTGGTCAATCCAGACACCTCAGCTTGCCCTACAGCCAAGTCTACCCAATATACACCAATCACTTAACCCATCTTGGTTCACCAGTCCTACTAGCCCATTTGAATCACTTGCTATCCAATCCACCAATACTGCCCACTCAGCCAGCCAACCCAATCACCTCAACCCTCGTAGTCCAGGCACACTTAGTTTGTACAACCTGCTTGGCTTGCCTCCTCCATGCTAGGTTTGATGCTTGTCATGCCCACTCTATCGCTTGATAGGTTTATCCTATTGGCCAATCAAACTCATTTATTATGAACGACTAGTTTTGTCCCTCTGACTTGTGTAACCCATTAGGAATATGAACTACTTGGAGAATAGAATAGTGTATAAATACATATTCATTGGAATGTTATAAAGAATAGCTATACAAGAAAATAAGAGAATATCATTTGTATAGTAGTTGATATTCGGCATTATTTGTAACCAAACATAAGAATTGTTATTTCATAACTATTCATTAGGATTAGGCTAGTATGTTCGTCCAAACCAAACACAACTTGAGGTCATTATTGGATGAATTATTTAAACATGCCTAATAATGTTTATTCCAAGTCCCAATATAAAAAGTTAAGAATTTTGCTGGTTGTTAATAATGTTTATTCCAAGTTCGAATACAAAAGGTTGAAAATTTTGCTGGTTGTTAATAATTTTTATTCCACGCCCAAATAGAAAAGATTGAGAATTTTGTTAGTTTAATAATGTTTATTCCAAACCTCATTAGAAAAGGTTGACAATTATGTTGGTGGTTAACAATATTTATTCCAAGCCACAACAGATAAAGGTTGACAAGTGCGTTAGGCATTGCCAACTAACATAAAATAGCATCAAAATCCATATAAGGAATTTTATTATAATTGCTATAAGAATAGGTCGTGTTTTATTTAGCTAACATCAAATACATAGGGTTACCATGACATATTTCTTGCAGTTCTTTTGACTAGTAAATTACAAGTGGATGATACATGCATTACATATTAAATAAAAAGGTAGTGATGCATGAAGCTCCCGCCAATATGGGTCCCAGGGAAGGAACTGTTGTACTAAGCTTTACCCTGCTTTGCAAGATGTTGTTTCCGAGACTCGAACCCATGACATCCAAGTCACACGGCACCAACTTTACTACTGCGCAAGGCTCCCCTTCGCATTGCACATTAAACGCTATATATAGAGAGAATTCTTAGCCTACACACCTGTCTATGCGCGACGCACATGGGCGAGTGTCATGGAAGGCGTCTTCCATGCAGACACTCATGCGCGTCACGCACGGCGAGTGTGCAGCTAAGAATTTCATATATATATATATAATGATTAACAAAAATACAAATTTCTATAACCAAAACCTTCAATACTTTTGAATAATTTCTCAAAGTTATAAAGTCTTTTTATATTAAAATTGTTTCAAATTCTAAGAATATTTAAAAAAAAAAAAGAATAAGATTTACCTTTATAAGTAATATTAGTATTAAATTTTTATTAAGGAAAATAATACCGTATTTAAATTAGAAAATAGTTAGAACAAAACACTATGTGCAATTAAATTGAAATAGTAGAATACAGAAGTACATAATTTTAATTTAATTAAAATTAACAGAAAATCACATGTATAGACAAAATATGTCTACACATGGATAAATATGAGCAATGAGAAAAATTTATAGGATGGAATTACATGAATAAATGATAATGAAAAGATTGCCAGAAGTTCCCAAAAGCTAATCATTCAATAATTAGAAATCGTGTTGAAACACAGCATACATTTAGATGGCAAAGATACATAGCCAGTTAATTGGATGATGGTAACACATGGATATCTTGCCAATTGATTTTAAATCTTAAAATATTCTGGTCAACAAAGTAGAAAGCTAAGTTGTGCAAATAGCTTTAGTATATGTTAAATATTACGATTACTCAACATCTTGAAATCATGGATCAATCTGTTAAGAGCTTCCAATGGATCAACAGAGTAGCTGTATTTCAACACTTGAAAAGGTGCCAGATTGAACTTCCAATGGATCAATCTGTTAAGAGCTTGTCTATAAGACTTTTTAAGGAAATTAATTTATGAAAATTGGAAATGGATCTAATATGATAAAAGCAATTTTCCACTTGAGAACTTGGATGAGCTTTATCATTGTCAGAAAGATGAGTGATCTTGATGCTTAAAGAAATTCAGACTCTTGAGGGTATTATCATTTGCAATATCATGGTCACATAAACTAAAATGATAAATATCAATAGCTATATGGATTGAGTAATTCAGTACCTAAATCCTCTAGTGCCCTTTATACTCCCACGACAAAATATCTGCAAAATAGAACTCTACACATAAGGCACTTGGCATACCAACCATTGCTGATGATTTGTAGATATATATGCATCTACTCTTACAAGCAAGTTAGTTGGAAACAAAAAGTTAATATAGTCTTAAGGATAAAATAAAATAAAATTATAACAGATATATGGATCCTACTATTACGAGATCACATGCATGCTTCATTTTTATCCACAAGAGCCACTATTCAATAGCCATTCTGATCAAATTTCTCCCCATATTTAAGGAATTTATATGGATGTTGTTTTCTGTGATTAAGTCAACAGGATAGAAACGTTTTAACCATAATTAGAAGCAAGATATTGTCAGAGTTGTTAATGGAAAGCAAACAAAAGAGTAGGATATAATGAACATTATGGCAAGAAAAGAGAAAATCCAAAGCTAGAAATTTCATGATCAAAACAAATAAACTGATCAGAAGAAAGGATGGATGAACTTGATCAAACAATGTATAACACCCACATCTGCTTGGATATATTCTGGCAATGAATTTACACACCGTGGGCATGGAATAAATATCACATTATAAGTTGTAACAGACCGTGGGCATGGAACAAGAGTTGGATGAACAAAACATGTCATAAAAGTATTATTAAATTGTGAGCATGAAACTTTATAGTTTATAAACACAAAACATGCCCCAAAATACTTTGGTCACAGGTGTAAAATGTCAAAAGGGTACTGCTGAAGTACAAGACCCCTGCAGACAAAGGGCTCAGACAGTTCAATATATGAATCCCACCTTCACATAGCAAAGACAATCTGATGACTCAAGCCTTTCCCATGTTAAACAGTGAGCAATATATCTAGTGAAGTTGCAAAAATAGAGTGCAGAAGTAGTCATAGACATTTGTAATGCTTCTGCAACACTAATTAGAGAGGCAGAAAGGGATGTGCAAAGAAAGTTGATTGTGCTTCAATGGGGGTGGCTAAATGGATGATGGGAAAGAAAAAAGGTTGAAGATATTTATATTCTTACTTTCATTTATCATTCACAAACACTTCGTAATGTGAATATTCTACAATCAATCATGATCATACCCACTAAAAAATTCATGTCCACTATTGTTATATGCACACAGCAACAAAGGTAAACCACGAGAATGGTGTGCAATTAAAAGGACCAATTTATTATTTTCTCCGGAATAGAAAGTATGAGGCATTGAAAAAGAGTAATAAGGTAAACAGCCAACCCAATATCCACGAGGAATTTCTTTTCCACAGATCTGATAGTGTGTAGAAGCATCTCCATCTTCCAGGAGACTAGTTTCCTGTGAGCTCATTGAAAGAAGATCTGAAGGCCACAAATTGTTGAAATTCACCAGCATTTCAGCACTACCCTTCCTACATCTATTAATTAAACTTCAATGTAAGTGGTTATTTGTAAAATTTAAACATTAACGTAATATTTTCACCTTTTTGAAGGATGATGAACAACCAAAAGTTGGAGAAATTTAATAAGGGGTCCACGTGTATTTGACTTTATCATCTGAAATTGTACAGGAGTAGTATATCTAGTATTAAAATTTGAAACACGGATCACACGCTTCCATGTAGGGACCAGAAGTCTACCTTATTCTGGAAAATTATTTTAAATGCCTGTGTTGTTGCTTCCTCAACATCATAAATTGCTCTAGCAATCTGAGAATGAAAAATCAGTAACAAGAAAACTCCAAATGCACAATAAGTTTGCTGCCAAACAGATATTTGATTACAAGTTTAAAAAGTAGTGTATCTAATAGAAGCAACTATAAGAGAATACCTCTACGGGATCAGATGCATTCCTTGCAAGTGTGTTCTCATTTTCATATTTATCATCGCCTAATGTAAAAGAACTGCAAAAGGCAGAAAAAGGAATTCATTGTTTGACTACTTGTGAAGCATGAAATCTAGGGTGCTTCATTTGAACTTCATTTGAAGGCATGATTAGGTTTATTGGTTTGGTAAGAGAAATTGAAACCCAAACTGAAACATTGTAGATTGAAAAACCAGACCCAAACTTAAAAGTTAAAACCAAACCAAAATTGTCTATTTGCTACTGAAAATTGCAAAATAAATATTATATCAATCAAAAGCCAACAAAAATTCTTTCCAAGCAGTACTTATATTGAAATGACAATAGAATTATTGTTGCTTAAGGTTTATGCTAAACAACAAACACACGAAGCCAAGGCAAGAACAATAAGAGAATATATATATATAGGGTGAGCAATTTAGTAAGGTTTTAACAGTTCGCATTGGTTTGAATCAAAACTGAACTAAAACAAACAATTGGTATAGCTTACAAAACAAAACCAACCAAATAATCTGATAAATAGAATTGTTTGTATTTGATTTGGTTTGGTTTAGCAGTTTTGGGTTATAGATGACCATCCTTATATTTTGCTTTTTTGGGGCTTCCCTGCCCTAATCACCCTCCAATATCTTTTTATTGCTTAATTACCTGTTGTACTTAATCAATTGTTTTTGCCATCATTATTATTTGTATGATTTCTTCATCTATCTGCCTTTAAGGCAGATACATCACCTTTTTCATCTACAAACTTTCATTTAAGAGTTCAGACAATTATAGAGGTGTCTTACACTGGTTTGATTTCCATATAACCAATACCTAAATTTCAATTCATTAACTGATTTCATCATTATTCACAGGAAACAGCCACAAAAAAGCATAATACAAAAGAAAACCATAAGCACAACTTACCTGCCAATTTTCTTGTTTAGATAATTGAGCAAGAGGTCTGCTGTTTTCCACTCATCAATCAATTGTATCTCCTCATTGTTTTTCTTAGGGTCCCATCGTCCAGCTGAGAATTTATTTGGAGGCCCCCAAAATAGCATAGGATAATGTGAAACAGAAAATGAACCACAAAGATCTGTATTTGTCTGTTCTGCCGAAGAAAATGAGATCAGCAATAAATTAGTGATACCAGACAATAGGATGTTATAGACTAAAAGGCAGAAAGTAGATTCAGAGAAACACAGACTAGCAGAACTCCATGAGTATCACCACTATGAAGCTCTAAAAAATTAAACATTTTGTTTCATCCAAATTAATCTGGTAAAACATAAATATATTTGGTGGAATTAGAGATAACTATTGAAAAGAAGGGCTTGCATTTTAAGCAACAAAATTGTTCTAGTTAACTTTCCAAAAGGTCAGAGTTAATTCAGATGCCTACTATTATTTCTGCATCAACTGATAAAAAAGTGTTCAGAGATTGAACTTTAGGTCAATGAGATCATCAGATCACATGGCTTAGATCAATGAAACAGAATACTCACATCAGCAGAAAAAAGAACAATGGAGTCCAGAAGGTTCAGTGTATTTTACACCATTTTTCACATCAAGTCTAAATAGATCATCTCAGGAGGCTCTGCATCTTTAATCAGCATGATTAGATCACCTTAATTTAGAGAGGGTGCATTGGGTAACATGGAGGCGGAAAGCATCTAAAGCTCACATATGCAATGAGGTCACAACCCACTCGAAAATTTCATAATTAATGGTGCATGACTGCAAAACCGTCTATGGCAAGAATTAAGAAACAAATTTTTCTCCTTCAGATAAAAAGGCAATAAGAGGCAATTAGGAGTTCATTGGGCAAGAAATTAACTAAAGTGAACTAATTATCATGATCTCTGTCATTTTCTTCAGCTAAAGATTTCCCAATAAGTCATACATTTATATCTACAACTTTAAAGGCCATCTTTTTGTCCTTTTATGATTTTTTTCCCTATACATGCAGCTCATGTCTAACTCAATTATGTGTGGTAAATGTTCTCAGAAAAAAGAATATTTTATTTACTGATTTTATTACATAGGAGATGCAAATTAGGAATTGATTTATCAGTTGAATTGTAATTGATTTGGGTAATTTTAAATTTTAGGTGTAAAAGTTTAATATCATTTAATTTGGTATGGGTTTATTGGGTATCCTTTGATTTGGTAGTGTAGACTTTTGGTTTGGTAGGAATTCAGTTTATTAGGATGATTGTGTTTTCCAATCAGTCTATTCTTTTCTAATTTGGCTGGAATTAGTCTAAAAAGAATCATGTCTCAATTTATTAATCAACTTTCAATCATTAAAATATTCTACTGTCAATTTCGCCTGAGATTGTTTCTTCTCTATATTAGATAGTTACTTGCTTCGTCAATTTCATTCAAATTTTCTGCATAATTTGAAAGTTTGATTTTGGTATTGTATTAATCTAGTATCAGAGCAACTCTGTGTTGCGTCATTTGGTGTCATGACTGAATCCTTACGTCAATACTCCTACCCTCTACCATTCACCATCCCCTATGTTCATTTCATCCACCACCTCTACGTTGTCAATGGCATAGACCCCAGGAACGAGATTGAGAAGCACAATCTAGAATTCTATTCAGTTAGCAAGAAAGAAGGAGACCCCCAGCCAAGACAAATCTCATATTATGTTTATTTGATTAAGTCGTGGGTGGCCTTGTGGAACCCACTTGTAAAAAAAAGGTAATGACTACAAACGGCAACAAAGAAAGGGAAGCCATCAACAGAAGGGCAATTCTCATGGGCCTCAGAGCTTGTATAGGATGCTACAACCATCTTGAATCCAAGTGGGTTCTATTGCTATTAATTTCACCTTTAACAAGATGAATTTTGGGATCAATTACAAAGTTGGATTTGATCCAGTACAAGACCAGAATAGGAAGGATTTGAGATCTATACAGGGGTAAGTCTCAAGCACAGAATAACAATTGATATTAAATAAGTGAAACAAAAAGATATCCATTTTAGAACTCCCTCAAACTTGAAGGTAGAGAGCAAGGAGCTTGTGGCAACAATGGAGGTGCTGGGGTGGCAGCAGCAAAGAGAGATGAGGGGAAAATTTAGTTCCTATTCCGGTACCAAATTTAGAGAAAAATATAGACGAACTAATCACTAACTAAACTAGTACTATAATACTAATACCAGTGATTTCCAAACACTCCCCTGATTTTCTGTAGGGAGCTCAGAAGGAGCACGCGGATAAAATCCCAAATTAAACTCAGCACGTGGGTCTGTTAACTTTCTGATCCAAGTTGTTTCAGCTTCCTTGGGCAAGATTTATTCACCAGCCTCCTCTACTAAACTACTAAATAAATAATGTGGCGCTAAAACACTGCCTGTTACAAATATGACATTTACTACTATTTTTTTATGGGCCACTGTAACAATTTGTATTATATGAATTAAATGATACATAATTCGTATCATACGATCCCATACAATTTGCATACGAAACAATACAGTTCTACCTATAAATCAAAAGTGAAAGGAACCATGACGATTTGGTTCAAATCAACATGAATCATATTTTATAGATTCTAAAAATAAGAAACAAATTTCATTAAAACTTAAATTTAACCAACTAGAAAGTAAATCTGACACACTAATAAATTATATCAAAAGCACTATACTAAAAGTTAATCTAAATGTATCATAAAAGAAGAACAAATAATGAATTTTATATTATGCAATAGAAGTATAATGGTTAAAAAAGAGTGATGGAGATTACATGGAAAAAAAATATGTCAAGTGGAGACAGTTGATGATAATCAATGAAAACTCAACAACAAAGAATGAAAGAGAAAAGTAAATCTTGTCACTTGATACAAAGAATAATAAGAAGGGAAAGATTGATAATAACTTAGAAACCATGCCATATATAAGTTATCTTCTATTTGACGACTATAATTTTTTCTATATCAAAAGCATTTGAAGAGAAAGATTATTGCTCATTTCGTTTCAATATTAATGAAATAAAGAACAATTTGTACATTGTCATCAAAAAGGATATGAACTTATATATTTTCAACTTATTTAATCTATTCTATTATGCCATTATATATAATAGCATAATAAAGTAAAATTATTATTAAAAGTTATTATTTTCAATTTGCTATTTTCAACTTCCTGTTGTCAAACAAATTATCTTCTATTAAGTTATTTCAACATACATTTCCAACTTATTATATATAATGAAATAGATTATATTATCTTCCATGCTTAGAGATATCAAAACTATTTAGAATAAAGTACAACAATTCACGATTCGATAATTCATCAAAACAAATTCATTATACAACCTCGATTTGAAAACCTTGACCCTCATCTTTTTCCTTGCATTTCTCCCCATGAAATAGTTAATAAGTCTGTTAGGGTTGCATGGGGATTAGAGAAAACTTATTATAATGGTAGGGGTTCTAATATCCAAAATGAACTAAGTTAAAGACTTGAAGAGCAAAAAAAAAAAAATCCTTGGTGGTGTGGTAACATCTGTGATTGTGTATACCTTCCAATAGTTGGAATATAAGGCTAGCGATTGGAGTTCCAGGGAAGAAAGTTTACTTATAATTTGTTCAAATATTGACCAGAAAGCTGATTCATGCTAGGAGAAAAAATGTCTAATGTAGCCTAGCTCATTTTATTTTAAAAAAAAAACGTTGCTTTGGTTTTACCTTCAAATTAGTTTATACAATCCATTTGACTAGGCAAAAAAAAAAAAAATTGAATTCCACCATTGGACTATGACCTGAAGACAAGCTCTCCTGTGTGTCTTCCAGATACTCCATCCATTTTCTCCATCTAATATAATAACTTAGGTTGAAAAATTACCATCATTTTAAGCTTTTTAAACAATACTTTTTCACTGTTTTAACAACTCATCCTCCCCCAATCTTTAGAACAAACTTTTTCATATAGCCCAAACAAAATAGACTTGCCATCAAAGGCATTCCTGAATTCCATAAATGTCATTACAACAAACTGCAAGCCAAGTCCTTATTTTTTAGTCAGCACAAAATATAATTATAAAAAAATAAGAGAAATCCCCAACATAGTGAGCAGAAATTCCTTCTATCCGACCAACTATAAAACTGATTGTATTTGAAGCAGAGATCATACCTCTAAAGCACAATCGACGCGTGCCAAGAGTAAAATCCCAGGATGCACTGCATCTGGTCCGTTGAAAAGCCTAGCAACTTTCTCATATTGAGGCTGTGATAATTACATTCTCAATATCAAAACAGAATATTTATGAGAAATCAACCAACATGCACACCTACCTTATAGTTTCTGCAAGCAGGGCACCTGTAAAAGAATTTTGTTTATAAAAGAAACTGAAAAGACAGAAGGAAACAACTTATTTAATATGCGACAGAAAAAAAAGACAGAATTAATTAGTATTCACAAAATCCTGATGTGTATATGCACATGATGACATCAATTTTTCCACATCAATAAATCAGCCTAGAACAAAAGAATGTTGGCTGAGAAAACTAAATGCATTTTTGTTATAGAATAATTGATTTTAATCTATGTGCTTTTTGTTGAGGATAGAATGCTCCACCCTCATAGTCCCCTATAAGGAAGAACAAGAAGATGTAGACCTTCGACTAAAGGTTTTGGTTTGAATGAACCAAGCTGATGAAGGAGTGGAATAATATGAGCAAGAATTAGATCGGGGAAAACAAGTTTCATTGCATTCATTGATATCTTCAGCTGAGTCTTTTTAATTAGCTCAAGGTCTTTTCATGAACATGGACATGCGGGATCTATTGTGCCTATAATCTATAAATTAAGGGAGTCTCTTCTACCCTAATGAATAGTCATTTGGGAATGGAAAGGACTTCACCTCACTTAAACAAGGTTTGAGAGCACAAATAATTCTCAAGTCATTATGAATTGATGAAATTGAGATGAGCTGAAGATAGTATGCCCCACTCCCATAGTCCTACATGCTTAGATGCAACTGTCGATGATGTATGAGGGTGCTTCCCTTCTAAATGACATGTTGTTTTGGATGGAATGGGCTCCACCCAATTTCAAAACTTTTAATTTGTTTTATATCTATACCATGGCATTTGAACCTCTTAGTACTGAGATGGTTTGTTGTGGTAGCTGAGAAAGTGTCTATTTATCACAAAGAAAAAAGATTTATGGATCCTGTATATGAGAGAAATTAGCTGTGAGCATGATAATTGTGATTCAAAAACTTTAGCTAAAAGAAGATGATGAGTCTGAGTCCTAATATTGACACTGAAAAGTTGATTTCTTATTACCAGATCTGACTATCCTATGTTGTTGGCATGGTCAATTGACTTATACAGATGTCCTAGAAGTGTTATTAGAAACAAAACTGAAAATCTTGCACTATCACAAGGGAAATCTCTGCAGAGAGATCCTTTATGGCAAGAATGACCATGAGTTGGAGACTGTAAGACACCAAAAGGCATTCATGGTCCTAGAGTAAAAAACATTTTACTTCCTCAGCTGAATCCCAGAAACAACAGTAATAAACCAAACAGATATGACTATATTTCTTATTCTTAACACAAATGCTATGCCCACATTTTATCGGCAATCATTTTCCAGTCAAGTAAATTTGAACAATAAAGCAGGAAACATGAAGATTATCGATGTTTGTATACCAATTTCACATAGATCCCTAAATTAAGAAGCAAGGATTATTTGGACTATCACAAGTCAAGAAACTGCAATTACACTCAGTAAACCAAAATTTTGTTATCTTGTCAGGAATCCATATTTCCAATTAGAGAGCTTTCGCATTCAAGACTCACACTCAGTATCAACAATGACCATTAGTGTAGCACTAGCCAAAACCCAAAAGCCACATCTTTACCAGCCATCGGCGTAATTTTGCAACAAGAACATAACAAAAAAAGATCGCTTTCGGACACAACAGCCGCAAAACGATAAAGAGGGCGGGGAAAAGAAGTAATCCGATACCAGCTAGCAAAGAACTCGACGACGGCGAACTTGAGCGGGGACTGGTTTAGGAAGCTCCGGAAGTTGGAGGCGTTAAGCTCCACGGCGGCGTCGGCTACGTCTCCACTCCCGTCCCCGAGCGCACGGAGGGCGTCCAGACCCGAACAGAGGAGAAAGGAGAGGGAGAGGAGGAGGAGAAACCCGCTTCCTGTAGGAGGCATCTACGCGAAACGATCTGAAGACGCAACAAAGCAGATCACGCAAATCGATTCCTCAATCGAAGAGAGAACTGGAAATGGAAATGGAAATGGGGGATCGAGAATTCGAGATGGAATTCAGAGCAAAAGAGGAAGGAGATTGAACTTAGAAGGGTTTTAAAGGCAGGTTCTTCTCTCCTCCCCTTCCTCGATTCAGTTCCGAGTTTCGGTAGTCCACGATCTTCCATCGCTGGTTTAATATATCATCGTGACTTATCTCGGATCCCGTAGCGGAGCAGCCCGCTACGACCGGACTAGTAACGGAGTGCACGTATGAACCATTTCTTCCGTTATACGACGAAGGGTAGTTTTGTCCTTCTAACTTCATCAAAATTAACACGTCAACACTCAAAAGGGTAAGCATCCGATGCACCTTTTCCACCGTACGATTTGTGGAGTAAGCGTAAAGATTAAGCCTACATAAACATCGTCAATGGTTGTGATGTTTGATGATATTCTAGACAAGTTGGTAAGAACATGTTGCGAAAAGATCTGTGCGAAAAACAAAAACCTTGAACCAAGTTGGCATCCTCATCTGATATGCCTTGTTTACACTTCTTTGAATAAGATAAAGAAACTAAAAACAAAAACAAAAGAAACAATCTCCAAACATGCCAAATTGCATTGGCCATGACTAGTTCAAATCACACAATTAAATAGAGTTTGACAAGCATTTTTCTTGATGCGCAGTAGAAAGAAGTCCACCTAGCCCTTGATTATTGGCAAAAGGATCCCAGAGCACTCTGGCTCTGCTGTGAGAAAAATTGAGATTCCGCAGTTGCTTAATAAAACAAAAACAAATAAACTGCCGGGTCTAAGAAAGATGACTTCTACATTACTCAAATTATTGAATGTTGGAATATAACTTATGAGGCAGCTGACTCCTTTGCGATCTTCTCAGCCTTTGCAATGACTTCCTCAATGCCTCCCACCATGTAAAATGACTGCTCAGGCAGGTCGTCGTATTTTCCATCCAAGACGCCCTACAAAACAATAAGGCGACAATGAAGATTTGATGTAAAATGCATACAACGGTCGTTTTAAGGGAAACCAAGATGTGGAGCAAATCATGCAATTAGAATAAAATTAGAATTTGCAGATAAAAAAAGTAGCATATGTAGAAAGACAAGGAATTATTGACATGGTACAAAAATACAAGTTGCATGCTATCATGAACTGAAAGCCCTCTAAAACAACTTGATCTAGCATTTTCACAATATCTCCATAGTTTTGTCATTTAACCTGACAAGAAATTAGTAGAGGATATATAATTGGATACCTAGAGTCGTAACTGTTGTAAGCCTAAAGACCATAAGTGGCTCATCTCAAATATACTGTGATAAACGGGATTTGAATTCACAAAGCTGTGGGTAACTAACTGACCTGGAAACTGTTCACACTTTCTTTCAGTTCGACGTATTTTCCAGGAGCACCAGTAAAAACTTCAGCCACATGGAATGGCTGGCTCAAGAACCGCTGGATCTTTCTAGCTCGAGCAACCGTCAATTTATCATCTTCACTAAGCTCGTCCATTCCAAGAATAGCAATAATATCTTGAAGATTCTTATAATTTTGGAGAACCTTTTGAACACCTCGAGCAGTGTTGTAGTGTTCTTCTCCCAACACGTGTGGAGAAAGCATTCTTGATGTTGAGTCAAGAGGATCAACAGCAGGGTAGATACCAAGCTCAGAAATCTAATCAGCAAAAGAATATGTTGTTGCATTTAATTTCTTCTTAAAATTTTTAACCGATCAAGGATATAAATAGTAGAAAACTCTATGGAACAAACCTGTCTTGATAGCACAGTTGTAGCAT
>JBBPFQ010000017.1:7984277-7994726 GCA_037974815.1 Kaempferia elegans
TAGTTCTAAAGAGTTTTCAAGTTGGTGTTCTTTTTAGTAACTCATTCCTGTATGAATGAACTTTTGAATGAATTATTGGAGGGCACACACAAATATAAGCATAATATTGTTTTATGATTTGAGATGATTATGAGATATATATTTTTTTAAATCATTACTTCGGAATAGGGGATAGTGTTAATCTTAATTTTCTAGAAATCAATCAACATATATACACCTAAATCAATTAAAGGATCTTGTGTTATATATTACAATTCTACAACATATTATAGTACGTATGCAAAACTTTGAAAACTAATCTATTCAACATAGATATTTTTTTTTTTTTCAAAATTTTATTTAATTAAAAATAGAAATTTACAAAGTCTATTTTGCTTTAAGAATTATATTTTAGTTATGTATTTATTTCTTTAAATATTTTTAGTTTACTTATTAAAAAAAATATAAATAAAAATATAAAGGCATTACCCTCATTTTTAATATTTTTTTCTGTTCTATTTTTTAATATGGAGATTCTTTTTTATCACCTCTAACAACTAAAAAAATGATATTAATATATATTTTCATATTTTTTTCTATTAAGAAAAGAAAGAAAAATAAAAATGAGAGAATTTTTTTCAAAATCAACACAGCTGAAATGGGATTAGCGAAATATCTGGAAGATTTGGAACGTTCTTTATTTTTTTTTAAAGGATTCGAATTAGGGTTCTGTGCATTCGCCCGCCTTGCTCACTCTGCTTTTATTTTTCTCGACAACTTCTACCTTGAAGTGAAGATGAAGCCAATGAGCTCGCCGATGGAGGTTTCGCACCAACATCCCCATGAAGACGGCGATCGTGGAATGTCGGAGGCCGTATCCAGGCAACCCGAGCTTACCTCTCTGTCGAAACCCGCGGAAGATGATAAGGTCCTTGTGTCGGGTAATCACGTTAACCTCCTCCTCCTCCTTTTACAGGCTCTTGATATTTCCCTCCTTGATCCGATTTTTTTGGGTACGCAGTCGAGGTCTGCTTGAAACCATCGAGCACGGCACAGCCCGATGATATACGCACTGCAGTAGAAAGGTCCTCTTTCACTCTATTCCGCATTAAGTCGGCATTTCCAAAGGAATAAGCCTTATTTTGTTTTTTTTTCCCCTTGAAATTCAAATTGGATATTTTGAGCTACTTATACAAGCGAGGCATATAGTGTCCTTTAATTCGATAATACGCCTCGTGGATAACCTCACTCATCTTACCAGAGGAAAAAAATATAATGCGAATGGAATTGCTGGTTTGAGATTTGCAGTTATGAGAGTCATTCATTTTGTCCAAATTAAAATTTTTGACGAACTAAACAAATTGATCAATATTTTATGGTAAATTCCTGCCTGAACTTCTTTAAAGATAAATAATATTGTTTACTCTATATGGATATGGCTAAGTTGGTTCATGAATTTCTTCAAATTTTGAAACGGAGTCATGGTCTCACATTCATGGTAAGAGTTATGCTTTGATGCAGTGAAGCTTTTTGGTTTAAAAATGCATCAGCAGTTTTTTTCTTCACTTCTACCACGTAACGGATCTAGATAAATAAATATGAAATCCATAAAAGTTTACCAAATAGTTCATATGCCCTCAAAATTCTGATAGTAATCAGCGTTGCAGATAGTGCATTTACTGATTCCTACTTATTTCTATGTAGTATATTGATGATAGATGATAATTTACCCAGACCTTTATTTGTCTATGGTCCGTACCTAATGTTTAATTCTCTCATCTCCGTGGCCCGATCTTAGAGTTGTCTTGTTTTCATTTTTTTCTTTAATGCTTAGCTTTTGAATACGTACGACATAACTTGTTGCATTTTATGTGAATCAGGATGCTGGAGAAGAGGAGCATGACGTATGTGGATGGACCCATTCCAGTGCCTCTTGATGATCTTTTTCTTCTTGAAAATGTTCAAAGAATCTTGATTTGTGATACAGGTTGAACAAGTAATCAGAAGGCTCTTAGAATTTTCTTTAACTTTTTCTTGATTTCTTGAGTTCTAATGTATATCTGTTCTCTAATGTAGATGAATGGGTGGAGAATCATAAGGTCCTACTGTTTTGGCAAGTCAAACCAGTTGTGCATGTTTATCAGGTATTACTTTCCTGTTGGCCTTTTGATTTGTTTTTCTCTAATGAATTAACATTATATGAGACAAAAATGCAAAGCTATCAGAACCAGACCAGATATCAAACCGGAAAAGCTCCAGGTTATTCATTGGTTGAATCAATGGGTGGTCAAATTACCTACCAAACTAGAAACTGACTTGGTCAAGCTAACTGGAACCGAGAATCAAGAACTAAGAAATTAATTGATATAAATATATCTAATTTCTAGAAGATAAAAAATAAATATTGAATACATAAACTAAAAGTGTGCAATTTTGAAATCATACTTATTACAGGCAACTTGAAAATTAGTTAAGAAATCAAACGAAGTTGTAAACTATACGACTCGAGTATAAGGAATTTACAACTTTCATTAAAGATAATTATTACAAAATAAGACAAGTTATAAAGGTATATTAAGCCATGCATAACCATCATAACATCTCATGCATCTTAAGTTTATTTCCATCAAAATATAACCATTAAAAATCATCAAAGCCCTACCTAACCATCAAAGTATCTCAAGTATCAAAACATAACTATATAAACCATCAAAACCATTTTAAGTATCAAGACATTACCATCAGACCTTATATAACCAAGAATTTTTGGACCATAAATAACCTTCAAAACATACTTAGCATAATTCACATACAAGCCAAGTTACAGAGTTTTTAAATTTTAAAATATTTATATTATACAACTATCACACTACAAACCAACTCTCAATCATCAAATATCGATCATTGGTTCTTCCCTATTCCATCCACTCATTATCATTGTATCTTCATCGGCCCTTTCCTCATTTTCTTAGGTTTTATTTTTGAATGATTAGAGCATCATTCACATAATTATTGGTTATCAGAAATTTGAATCAGAATTCATAGTTTACAAGATTGTTTGTTGGAACATTGGAACACTAGTTTCTCTATTCCATCTTTTGGTGACAAGCCCCACGTTTGGAAACTTAGAGACAAAATCAACAAGCGCTTGAGACTTCTTTGGAGCTCTTTGTCTATATTTACTCTGAAACTTGCTAAGTTTGATTGACTGGTTCAGTAATCTCTCAATTGGTCTGGCTTGATCAAGATATACTGTAATGGTTGATCAGTCATGATCTCTGTGGCATGCGCCTGAAAGTAATACTGGAGCTTCTGAGTTGTCATCAACGGAGAATATGCTAATTTTTAAAGAAGAAAGTACCTTGTTTTGATGACTTTTAGTACATGACTAACAAGTAGATGAAGTTTGTACTTTCTTTACTTGACTGAATTTTTCGCCAAGTTTATAATTGTTAAGTATAACAAGGGAAATCTCTGTTAGAAGGACATTAACACCAAGAATTGGGTTAGATAGTGCTGTTATTCAACGGAAGTTTTATCACAATCTTTGTCTCAGTCAAAAACCATCTAATTCTTTGCTTTAATGCTCTCAAAGGATGGCAGCCACATTTCAGCTGATTATAAAAGGAACTGGTTCAGCACAACCACTTGCAGTTAGACTCTACTTCTTGAATGTTGGTTGGGGTCTATGTATCTTAATTTGCTTGTATCTTGAAGGGATTGGCTTCAGTTCCCTGATAAATTTGTGAAAACTTGTATTGAAGGCATACTTCCCCAGGTTCAACCACAGAGTATCTCTTCATCTCAAATGTTTCTTAAAGATCTTCTACATGGTCTTTACAAACTTTTGCAAATCATGTCATTTGACTTCCCATATTCCTCTGATCTAGTCATGGAATAACAACTTTATCATCCCATATGTATAACTGACACTTTTTCAGACTGAAACATCACCTTGTAATAATAAGTTTCAGGGCTAACTGTAGTTGAAGTTTGCTCATCCCCCTTTAGGATTTCATATACAAGCCCTGTGAGATTAGATGTTCAACTTTTCAATTAAGGTTGAAATATTCAGATTTCAGATTTATTTTCAACATGGTTTTCACATGCAATTATTCTAATAGAGTAACATATTTAGCTTAATGAAGAGGGGCCAGGAGAGGAACCAAGCGGAGATGATATGCTTGCTAGCTTCAATGAGTGGATTCTACCAGCAAAGGAATTTGATGGATTGTGGCCAAGGTTCATAACTTCGTCCATTTTATTGGTGTCTTAGCCTGCTATGTTTAAATTGAATTAGACAGTCATCGTTTCCACAGCTTAATTTATGAAACTGGTCTCAAGCAGCGATTGTTGCGATATGCTGCTACTGCACTTTTGTTCACTGAAAGAGGTGTAGATCCTTGCCTTGTGTCATGGAATAGGTGAGAAAATTTCATTTTAAGATACAGAATATAGCATTATGTTCCATTTCTTGATAAATTTTAACTTGATCCAGCTTCAAAGCACGGAGAGGTAATTTATATGAAGGTTCATCTTTCATTAAAATGCCTTTTTCCCAAATATCTTAATAGGGCTTAATTAACCCTTTGTTCATTCATTATTACAAATAAGACCATTATGCTAGTGCTGGTCATGGTTTATTATTGCAGAATCATTCTGCATAATGAGATTGGAACTGTTACTTCTATTACTGTTATATACTATGGTTTCTGTTTTAATGATCCTCATATAAAATTATGCAAGGAATTTATTCTATTCCATTTTCCACCTATGAAAGTTATTTCAAATAGATCAAACGTATTGAAAAAGAAACCACCTAGTTTGTCTTTAAATAAAGAAGTCAATGTTGAACTGCTAATATTTATTATGATCTTTCCATATTTAGAAAACTAAATTTCAAGCATAAATAGCAAAGTCTAACATTGTATATGAAAAGACCTGGTGTGACATGCCTCTTAGTGTCAATCTATGGTTGCCAGTCAATATTGTTTTGGGTATTCCAAAAATTAGATATTGACCTTCTCAGAATTTTTTTTAAAAATAATAAATATGATAAAATGAAATAAAATTGAATAAGGAGTGTCCTGTCCTCTTGCACATCACATAATAATTGATTAATCATTATTAATAATATCAAATGCTTATCCAATATTGATTATTTAACATGAATTCAGATGGGTATAATATAATACTAAATTAGTAATATTAAGAACAATCATATATCAGTTAAAAATAATTAATATATCATTGCTGATGAATTATTTTTATACATAATTAAAATATTGTTTATCTAATTCATAGTTAAATACTAATAATAGTTATACAATTAGTAATATTCTGAATTATTATTATTTTTTGAAATTTGTAAATTTTATTTTTTAAATGTTTTAATTTTTTTTATTGTTTCTGAAGATTTGTTAATCTTTCTAAATTTTTTTTTACATTTTACACTTTTTATATTATAATAAAATTTAATATAATTATTTTGTCAATCAATATTTCAATTTTTTTTAATTATAATTCAATGTTAATGATGAATTTAGAATTAAGAATGTTAATTAAAATATTGATGATACTAATACTGCAGATTCATTTGTTATTAGTACTATTAATCAAATAACTTCTAATTAGTTATGTATTTTCAAATATCTTAATATCCATGTATTATAACTATCTTAACAATTAATAAACATTATTTATTGCTTGATAGTGTTAATAATTAATCAAACTGTAATCATTATTAGCCTCTAATTTTATTATTATCTATATTTAATATTTTACGTTAATTAAAAAATAAATAATATATTGCTCTTAAATTATTATATATTTAATATTCAAAAAGCCTTCATACTATTTGAATATTACGTTTTTTGAATTACTACCAATTAGTACTATTTTTATAGATATACCATTAAATTACTATAATTATACAACTAAATTTTTATTATGGCGCTATTAATTATTTTTCATTATGTATCCATAAGTTTATTTAGGTTTTATCAAACAAAATATAAAAACAAATTGATATTTAATGCTAAAAGTCTTTATCAGATGATCATAAATAAATTTCAAATATAATTACAGGTATTCATAAAAATATATGTCCATTTCAAACAAAATTACATCATCAACAAGTTCTCGGGTTTGAACTTGCTCTAACGTTGTAGAATTCAAAAACAAACTATGTTCTTATTTATAGAGTATCAGAAAGGGCCTTATTTTCTTGTTAGTCATTCCAGCGTTCTACTTGTGAAAGTTGAATTGATTATAAATGTAAATTATTATAAAAATAAAAGAGATATATAGTTTACAAGTGACTAAAGCTAAAAATTTAAATTTAAATGATTGAAAGCATTTTTTATTCTGAAAATTGAGGTGTTCAAATTAGAAATAAACATAAGAATAAACATGTGTGAGCAATCTAATTGATTATTAAGTAAATAATTATCACAATAAAACTTTAACTAGAACCTACAATTTATATCAAGGAAAATCAACCTTGTTACGATCATAATTTAATTAAATAAATATAGAAGTTGTATTGGCATGACATGACATATATCAAAATTACATTATTCCTGCAAACACCAAAATTCTGACACCGTTCAAGATTTTAAACTTTGAACCAAACTCGCTTCTGGATGTGCTTTTTTTTTTCAATTGCCTTTTTTCAGTTTGTTGGTCCTTATTGCAGTTGTAGCAGTTTTTCTCTAGAAACCTTCAACGTAGTTGGAAATGTCATGTGGACCTTGAAGAATGGTCCTCTTCCTACTATTGTTTTTGTGCATGTACTGTGCTGCACATTTGGAACTGTGAAACAAGGTTCTTCAAGTGGATAATGACATTTTTAGGTAACAGCTTGATGCTTCACTTAACTAGTGAAATGAGGTTAACCTCATTTGGAGAATAGGTGTTAGTTCCAAGTTGTTGTTTTCAGGAACTCCCCTTTGTGGGGCTATGATAATAGTGCGGACGGAGGTCTCATGGTCCTCTATGTGATAGCCCAACTCTTCTTTTAGGGGGAACATGGTTGTAGTTTCTAGAACACGAGGGAGATGTTTACTTCATTAATCCTTCATAGACAATGGGGATGAATCTGAGATTTAGTTAATAATGAAAGTGGATGTCAAAGATAATTTAGTCAGTTAGCAACATTAGACATGTAGCTATAAGGCGAAAGAAAATTAATTCCTACACTTTAGAACTAATCATGTTGTTATATACTCTATGGATAAGCTACCAGTTAATCACTATGATTGGTTGTTTTGCATGTTGTGTAACTGTAAAGAAGTCTTCAGCATAATCATTTCAAAAGCATCACTTACAAAAGAGGTGAAGTTTACTCGTACTGAAATGTGTGTTACAGGATTATCCTTTTGCATGGGCCTCCTGGAACGGGCAAGACATCTTTGTGTAAAGCATTGGCTCAAAAGCTTTCTATACGTTTCAAGTCAAGGTTTGATGGTGTAACCACTCTTTTATGCCTATTGCTCAGAGTCTTTGGCTATGCTGATATTTGAGTTGATGCTACCAATTCCTTGTAATAAGGTATCCCTTGTGTCAGCTGGTAGAAGTCAACGCACACTCATTATTTAGTAAATGGTTTTCAGAAAGTGGGAAATTGGTATGTTCTGTCAATTTCATTAAAATGCACGTCTGTCAATAATTTTTCATATAAATTATTATATATACAGACTGCATTTGGAGTATAAATATCACTTCAAAAAGTGTCTTTGTCCTCATTACTATAATGAGGTGATTTTCAATTAGCTTTTCTTGGTACTCTTCCAGGTTGCTAAGCTTTTTCAGAAAATTCAGGAAATGGTGGAAGAAGAAAATAACCTTGTGTTCGTCTTGATTGGTTAGATTCATTTTTGTCTGTTTACATCTTCTTTTTGATACTTAGCAAGTTTTGAATGATCATTCATCAAATTATTGTTATCTAAGGTTCTAAAAGGTATTGTTGATGGCATGGCATCTGAGCACACGTGTCTCTATTAGAACCATATTTACAATTGGTGTTGTGCATAGAAAAGTATTGTTTAAATAATTTTAATGACTTAATCAAAATAAACAATGTGATGAAGTGGGTTTGCATCTACTACCTACTGAATAATAAACAACAATTTGGATTGAAACTTCTAACATCTACGGATCTACCAATATGACATTAAGCAAATATATGCATACGAAAAAGTTTATAAGATCAGTGCACCAAATCGTTAATTGAGCATATCACTCATAAGTTTTAACTCTCTCTCTCTCTCTATCTGATTTTATTATTGCTTTATTAACTTGATTATGCACCACAATCAATTATCTCCATGTAGTCTGTTCCTTCATACCCTATGTGGTCTTTGACTTATTTGCATGGACAAGGTGGTATAATTGAAAATAGCCATATGAGGCTGCATGTGATTATGCAGCACGCATAATTTATTAATCATGTTACTTATTCTGCATGACCATATTATTGCAAAGCATATACCATGCTATGTCATACATAACATGCTGTCTACATGAATTTGCTTTACAAAATAATATTTTGGTTTGCATTTTTTTTTTATGATATGCATGATGAATATACCTTGGAATCCTAAACTGGAACTCCAGTCTTTCAATTCAAATAAAATCAATTTAACAACTTTATCAAATAAACTACAGTAATCTAACTAGGCATATTTCATTTCCTGTGTCACATGCATATTTTGTTTCTTCAATATGATAGTAGATATCATCATATTTTTTATACTAGGGAGTCACAATAATATATCAGAAGCAAAAACATGCACATAAAAAAATCCATGTGTTGTTGACCCTCATTTTAATTACTGGTTTTTGTTGCATAAAAATGGATAGATGTTCTACAATTTTTTAACCATTAGACAGTTCTTTGTTTTATTTCTAATGCTTCATCCTGCCCATTACAATCTTCAATGTGTGCACATAACATATTTGCATCCTTAATTTCCATAAAAAGTTACCCATCCCAGGTCTTGTTACTTTAATATTAATGTTCAATCTCCAACTAATGGCAGTTTACTATACACATCCATTATTTTACAAATTGTAATGCTCTGTATGGGTCATGTAATCAGTATCTTTCTTACCACTTGTTGAATACTCAATACTCTTATTCCCTTAATTAAATCTTACTCCAAAACTGTTTTTTTTTTTTAATTTAATGTGTAGATGAAGTTGAAAGTCTTGCAGCTGCTAGACAAGCAGCCTTGTCTGGTTCAGAACCATCAGACTCCATACGGGTGATACATAAGAACAAGATTTCTAGCACTTATGGTTTCCAATATTGGGGCATCATAGCTCTGATGTTATCTTTTCTTCCTTCTATTATGTGCTGCTTACTTATATTACCTGTCGTATACCAGGTTGTGAATGCGTTGCTTACTCAAATGGACAGATTGAAATCTTGGCCTAATGTGATAATTCTGACAACATCAAACATAACAACAGCCATTGGTAACTGGTTCATGTTTTTGTCTGTATTGGTTTGACCAGCAATTATATGATATGAAGTGACACTTGTGAATATCATTATATACTACCTTGAACAATTTGTGTTTTTTCACAATTTTCCGTAAACCACTTGATGTTTCCTTTGCATGAATTAACATCATCTGTCAACTACCTGCCTATAGAATCTTTATTAAATTCATGGCTTGCTGCAATATAACTGCATGAAAGACACCTCTAGAAACTAGGGGAGAGAATTGCTGCAATGAAGGACCATGTTCCTGAAAAGAGAACCAAGTAGATAGACAAATGCAAGTTCTCATGCATTTTTCTCTCAACTAAAGATAAAATTAAAATAAATGTGAAAGAATAGACAGTTTCGTATCTTGTGATGTTGCAAAACAGTTCACATTACTGTGCGAAAATTAACTTCATGCAGGACTGAGATTGATTAGTGTATTAATGGGTACCATTGTAAGCTCAAATTTGTTTTGCCTGAAGCTTCATGAATTTCAGAAAATTGGTTATTGATTTGAGTGATTTCGCTCTTGGGAAATTCAAGACATGAAGAATTTATACTATGTGCTTCTGGATTTTGATATCGATGCAGAACACATGTCATGAATAATGATACATAGGGTCTGCAGACTGTATAAACATATAGAAATATCCCTAAACCTCTTTCTGTTCTGCCGCATAAGGACTAGTTCCTTCCATGCGTCAATCCTTGTAAAATTCAACTCTTTTAACAATAAAAGTCTATCATACTATTCCTGTAAAAAAAAATTCAGATTTGTGAGCTTACCTGCAAAAACACACCCCTGAAGCTGAAAATGTCATCTTCTATTTTTTGTATAGAAATAAATTTAAAATGTATTGCATATTGATTATTTGTTACAAAGCATATCTCAAGGTTCTTTTCTAGAAATACTAAAGACATGGATACTGAGCTCATTCTACTTTGTTTTATAGATCGTAGTAAAAGTTATTATGTAA
>JBBPFQ010000017.1:8010066-8020331 GCA_037974815.1 Kaempferia elegans
AATGAATAATTGGCAAGATGGATTAAGAAATAAAGTAAAGAATGTTCAACTGATTATAAATGCTCTTTCAAGTCAAGAAATTAACAAGGGCATTTGACTAAAGGGTGCACTTAAAATTTAGAAATTCCTATAAGGCGCACCTAAATTTCAATTTTGCTAGTGGACACTTTTCTTCCCAAAATACTCTTTTAATTAAAAAAAATATTTTTCCACACGGCCTGTTCGGGTGCAGAAGTCAGGCGGCCTCTTGGCCGCATGCGGACGGTTGGGCCAGCGACTGACGTCACAAAGCCGTCTAGGAGGCTAGGTCACCATGAGGCCACGTGGCCAGGAGGTTGCCCGACCAAGAGACCGCTCGATCTCCATGCCCGACTAAATGGTCGCTCGGATGACTGGCTGGTCTGAGTGTGCGTGGGCTGAAAAGTAGTACATGGAGCATTCATTAAGGATTAATTAGTAATAATTTTTTTATTTTTTATTTAAATTCCAATCCAAAATTTTTACATATATTTTCTGATTGATACTTTAATTTTTTTCCTTCCTTTTTTTATCTTAATTCTAATCAACTGTCCGTATAAAATGGATTTCAGTACAGTATGTTTTTTTTTTATATGAAGACTGTATTGAATGCTTTTTGGCCTCGAGCGAGACCGAGCATGGTTGATAACGCTCAAAGGTTATCCGTGGTTGGGAGCTAAGTTATCCATGACCGTGAGGTTGTTCTTGGTCAAGGGCGGAGGCATGTGTAAACCTACTTGGGTTTTACTCGGACGGTCCATTTTGGGATTTAGAGAAGAAGCTCATATATTTAGGAATTTTTCTATATGTTTAATCATTTTAGTCCATTGTTCACCTGATCAATCTTAAATTCCTAAATCAAATTTCATGTTCAATACGGGGTCTTATATATATAATTTTTAAACATCAACTGGTTAGCACAGGGTAAATTATAAATTCTGACTCCACTACTGCTTGATGATGCCAACTACCCTTTTTTGTGACCGTGAACGACCTCGTGGCGCCACTAGAAGAAATTTGAATGAGAAAATACTTAAAAAATCAGCCACGGATAGTTTTTTTAATCCATTTGCTCATTATCTTACAATTGATCCACGGAGATAAAGATATATACGATCTATCTATTTAATCATATGCACTTCCAAATAAATAGGGCAATAAGATCTGTCTACGGATGGGGTTGTAAAGGAGTTAAGTCAAGCGAGTTGAGTCAAGTTTGATGGTGTTCAAATTTGTTTGATAAGATATCCGAGCCTAGACAAGTCAAGCCTAAAATAAACTAAACTGTTGAAGTGGTTGTTTAGACTCGGTTTGATTTTATTTAGATGTTATCATGTTCGTAGGTCAACCTTTTTTATTGTTTGAAAAATTTACAGTTTTAAGCTTTTTGATTGAATCCCCGAACCAATTCCAGAGCTAATGTTCGTCTGATAACGTATCATTGCCAGTAAATATTTCAAAATATTGAAAAGTCAAAACCGATTTCTTTTTGGTAATTATAGGCATTGAGCATCGATTAATTCTTACAAAAGTTTTCACCGACCAGGACAAATCCGGAAGTGTAAGCTACCGGTGATCCAGCAGTCCAACATTTTAGATTTTTCATCCCACTTGAGAAAACTATCCTACTGAGCACCATAATTGAGACTCAAACTGTGAGTGATGGGATACTATCTTGCCGTGGGGGCATCAAAATTCACCAGCTAAATTCCTTTTTGAAAATTTTAAATCCTTATCTAGTTTTTATTTTATGGGATCATGCAAATCCGCTAGATGTTTTTTTTTTATAAATTTTTTTAATGATATGTTGAGGCAAGTTTGACATGCAAGAATGACATTGTTCTGTGACTAATGAACCTTGGACTCAGCTTGGTTGATGTCTTCTTTGTACCGGGGAGACTGGTCATCGTGAGGAAAAACGTTAACAATATTCCTCTTAATCTGTATTTTTTCAATAATAGGTCAATGGTCTGCTGCTTCTTAGGTAATTATGAATTGCTTCCACAAATCGAGCTATTTGATAATGATACAGTTTGTCGTAATTTTTTAAATTTCATTTGTTTGTTTTTTACCTATGAACATTTGGTCTTTTGCAGCAAAATTGTTGAACAGATAGTCTACGGAGAGTGATTTTAAAACTCAGAGTAGATAGTTTACCGAGCAAATGAGTAGTGTTATCACTTTTGGTTTAACACTCATTTTTGCCCTGAGGAGTGGAAGGTAAAGAGGAAACCAGGAAAGGAAGGAAGAAAAGACAGAAAGGGAGGAACTCACAGGCCGGCATTGCTACTAGCTTGCAGTGACTTTGCCTCTACTCACAACAGTCTTGCTGCGATTTGCAGCAGCTAGGCAGTGACTGTGAACTTGTGGGGGCTAGCTTCAGTACTGAGCTTGCAGTGGCTTGGCAATGGCTGTGAGCTCGCGGGGCCTGACCCTGTGAAGATGAATTTGGTCCAACGGTATTGCTCTCTAGAATAGAAGGTGTCTTTGGGGAGCGACGAAGGAAGACCCTCCAACGGAAAGGAAAATCATTACAATTTGATGGTATGAAGACGGCGATGCGATGACCAATTGGATACTCTTTTACAGGGGTTGGTTTGTTGCCACTTAGCTGAGGGAGCAATGTAGTTTTGTAAGAGCCGAAGGAAGAGGAAACGGTGTAGTTCCTTAGGAGCAAAGAAAATAAAAAAAGAAGGATCTTAAGAGAAAAAAAAATAGAGCTTTCTATTTTTTTTCTTCAGAAAATAACAAGAAGAAAATAGGAAGGAAAATAATTTCTTTATTTTTGCTATACCATAGTTTTATATATAGAATTTGCGTATGAAGATTAATAGTATATAACGTGATAATACTATATAATCACAGTAGTAGTTATGGTAGCAACAACAATTATTAAAATTTGCCTTTGAATAAGAAATGATTAATAAACATGATCCGGGCTCAAGCAAAGTGAATTACAATGCAAATAGTAAACTCACAGCTGGATCATACGGTTGGAAATAAACCATCCTTGAGTCGTGTCTGAGTTGCTATTTCATTTTACTTACTGGCTTGTGGAGATGGCTAAGAGCTTTGAAGTGTTCCTCATCGAAGTTATTGAATAAATTTGTACAAATGAAACCGAGCAATAGTTGCATGATGGATAAGAGATACTATAAAGCCTCGCATGGAGCAATCCCATTTTCACCTCACGGCCTCCAAGGTCCTGGTGGGGGCGGCGATGAAGGGTACATGGGCGGCACAGCAGAGAAGATGGTGTTCTTGTCGATGCCGGCGCTGCCTGTGGTGGTTGTCAGGGAGATGAGCGCCGCGACGAGGCCTGCATTGCCTGCCATCGTCGGCTCTGTGTAGCCGTAGTTGGTTCGTACATCCGAGAAGCGGTCATTCCTGTCAGGCCCACCGACCATGGCACCGATGATGGTGTTAGGATTATCGGTCTTGGCGTCTCTCCATCTGTACCCGCCGGTGCAGGAATACTTGACGCCGTTGTGAGGGATGGACGCTCCCCGGTGGTGGACGTGCTTCGGGTACTTGTTCCCGTACCCCACAACGTAGCTCATCTTCAATGGGTTGTCTCCTAAGATGTAGTTCACCTGCCATTTTTTCCGGCCATGACTGAATCAGCTATTTTGGCCTTATTCAAACAACGCTGGCCGGGAGCAATTAAGTTACCTGAGCTTTTGCGAAGCTCCGAAGTTGGTCGATAGATAAGTAGAAGGGGCCGCAGTAGTAGCCGGGAACATTGGCAGCGTCCAAGTAATCGGCGTACAGGGAGGAGAGGAAGGCAGCGTTCACGACGTATTGCAATGGCTGAGGCCGGCCGTGATTTAGTTGCACTAATCCACCTAATCACATCAATTAACTAATTAATTAATTAATTAATTAATCTAGAGTTTTGTAGTTGGATCGATGCTTAATTATATTAATTATTTATTACCTGGTGTGTAGTTGAAGACATTGAATCTCTGAAGGTCCATGCAAATGTTGAGGCCGGTGGCATTTTGGTAGCGGCTGAGGCTCTCCTCGTAGGGGTAGCCGGGGTTCAAGAAGAGCCTCAGGCGGGTGAGGAGCAGCTGGGCGCCGGGCAGTTTGTTGTCCCAGCTGAAGACGCCGAGGTTGGGGATCTGCATGAAGGCCTTGGCGTTGTTGGGCAGGCGGGGGTCGGTGGCGAAGAGGGCGTAGCTGTCGTTGCCGCTGGCGTAGTACATCCACGCCGCGCTCCACATGAACTCGTCCCAGTACCCCGTCGAGTTGTAGAACAGCTCGGTGGCCAGGTTCCCCCGGCTGTAGGGCGTGCGGTGCCCCTGTTCGCGTGCGAACTTGTACACCGCCGCCGCGCCCCGGAGCAGCTTCTTCGAGTACTCCGCGTCGTCGCGGAACACGATCGAGGCTGCCGCCAGGGCCGCCGCAACCTCCCCTCCCAAGTCCGGCGCCGAGCTGACCTGCTGCACCGGCCGGGGGTAGTCCATGTCCTCCGGCCGCATCCAGCAGTAGTGATCGTCGGGCGTCGTCGACGCGTTTGTCGCCACACCAACCTGCACATGCTCCAGCACTTCATCGATCGCCGCGCTACTTCATCGTAAAAGTAGAAGAATTGCATGCTGATTATTCATTTACCTGGCTGTACATCTTGCTGATGGTGGTGGCCGAAGAGTTGAAGGTCTTGAGCAAGTAATCCGTTCCCCATTTGATAAGGTCTCGGACATGGTCGTATTCTCCTAGTTCCTTATACTTGTCGCTGTACTCGACCACGGACCAACTCAGCAGCGTCATCGAGAACGCCATGGGGAAATGGACCTTTATGTTGTCGCCGGCGTCGTAGTAACCGCCGACCAGACCACCCTTCACGTCGTCGAGCGTCGACCCGTCGCTGAGCCCAGAGTCTCCTCGCCACGGCACGCCGTTGTTCTTGGGCAGCCGACCAGCTGCAAGCGGATCCAAACAAAAAAAAAAGGAAAAATTAAGTTCCGAGCGTTGAGATTGCGATTGGTAATTTGTAATGAATTGGTCTCACATTTTTGCGCGTTGAAGAACATGAGCGCCTTGTGGAGGGCTTGCGAGTACTGGTCGGGCGGCGGCGGCGGCTTCCTGTGCTTGGGGATGGACTTGGCGATGATGATGGGAACGGCGATGACGACGAAGGCGAAGAGGAAGGCATAGAGGATCCACTTGAGGACCTTGCGCTTGACGATGACGCAGCCCAGATCGACGTATTTGTCTTTCTTCTTCGACTCCTGCGGCCCCGCCAGCAGCCAGCTCTGCTGCGTCTCGTCCAGCTGTTGCCGTGAAAGCGCCGCCCGGTCCAAGTCCATGTTCCGGCTATGCTCGTCGTCCGTCGTCGCCTCCGCGCTCATCTCGAACGTCCCGCCCCAGTGATTCATCGAATGCATCTTCGCTCTTCCGGCAATCAAAAGCTTCAATTGCTGACTAACAAAATGCGAAGACGAAGGCCACCAGCTCTGAGCTCTTATTCACACGAGCTATTCTCAACGCGGTCGTTCTCCTGTTCCTTTCGTTGGCGAGTGCAAACGATCGGATCGTTGACTCTGAGGGCTTTATTTTTCTCCATTTCCCTCCCTGTCTTCGATGCGATGAGGAGTTTTCTATTGCAGAGGCCATCTGGTTTTCGTGGGGAAAGCGCCATTGCCGGGCATTGACTTCAGCTGAGCTTGAGCATGTGGTGTAGGTAATAAAGCGTAGGGGAAAAAATGGCGCATGTGGTGAAGGCGTCGCAATATCAATATATATCATTAATGGGGCATTAGGTAACACCGCTGTTTAATATATTTCGAATTTTCAAGACCAAAATTTATGAATTATTTTATTTATTTTTTTATAATTGGAAATGATCTTTTAATAAATTCTCTACTTGCCCTTTGCTAGCTACTCCCACTTCACCTAAACTGTACTTGGTTTTGATTTTCAATAGGTCTAACAAAGGGAAGTCAATATTATATGAAGGATGGAGAGCTTTTTAGTTGTGATATATATATTGAAGTGTTACTTTGTTGGAGAATTATAGCTTGATTATCTTATTTTAATATGTGATCGAATTTGTAGAGATCTGATAAAGTGTACAGGTCGATTTGCCATATTAGATGCCTTGGCGTAATCAAGTTGGATGAATCGGTACTTGATGTGTCTCAAAGGTTCATAACCGAGTGAACTCGGAGGTGATCACTGATCAAAGAAGTATGGTAAAGGATATTTGAGGATTTTAAAATTCCTTATGAAGTGGACTTAAAGACGAGGAGAATGAAACTCTTGGAAAGCTAGAGGAAAGCATCTTTATGCAACAACAGTGAGGTTGATACCAAGATTAAGACTTGGATGCATGTGAGTTATCTAAGATTACGATTGATTGTAATCTTAGGGTTTGTACTTTTGGGCAATAGGACTAGAGATGGTGTATATGACTAGATGGGGCTTATTTAAATGATAGCTTGTAGAGAACTTTCGGCATTGGCACAATAGGTTCTGGGTTGTGATTAACATGTAAACTCAATCCCAAGCTTTGTGAATGCTTGAAAGAGAAAAATGGAGGTATGTTTTTGATGCAGGAATGCAGGATATTTTTTGAACTATCATAATTTTTGACTTGAAACTTAAAATCAGGCTCTAACATTGCTCATAAGTTTAGAATTTAACAATCTATGTTTATTATGAGTACCTATAATCACTAACTTTCGGGCTCAAATTTCACCATTTAGACCTTCAACTTAGCCTCCAAAGATTGTATTACTATTTTTAGTAATTTTTAATTTTTTAGATATTTCATATATTTTTGATATTTTTGATATTTATGGTCATAATTAGTTGTCATGTTATATTAATTTTAATTTATATTAAAGAATTTTTTAGAAAAGTTTCTTTTCCTTTTTTTTCTACAAGATTGAAATTGAGGTATATATATTGGATTTTTTTTTTTTCTTAGAGTCTAAAGTATGTAAAAATACATATCTAGTTGTATAGCATTCATTTTTCAATTATTAATAAAATTTTCTTTTTTTTCGCAAACAATGACTTTTTCTCTTTGTTTTCTTTGGGTTCTCTTCTTAGATTCTCTTTATTCTCTCCTTATAGCCTATAGGATTATCGCTATTCTATTCGGCGTCAACTTTTGCATTAATTTTGATAGGGCTTTAGCTCTAGATGAAAGGTATGAGCTTCTTGGGATCGAGATAGGGAAGCAAGATGGACTAAGAAGTAAAAAAAAAAGAATGTTCATGGTAAAGCACAATTGGTTGAATGATAAATTGACAAGATGGACTAGGAGGGTATTTAAGCGAGGATGGACTAGGAGGGTATTCAAGCGAGAAGGGTAAACATGCAGTGGTTGAGTGGGGCTGGATTGGTTGAGTGAACCAAATAGGTTGGCAAGCCGAGCAAACCAATCACCTTTGGTCAAGTCAAGTGGACTAAGCGAGCGAAGTAAGAGAGTGAACCAAATAGGTTGCCATGCCGAGCAAACCAACCACCTTTGGTCAAGTCGAGTGGACTAAGCGAGCGAAGTAAGAGAGTGAACCAAATAAGTTGAGCAGATTGAGTAGGCTAAGCAAATTGGACGGGTTAATTGAGTAGGCTAAGCAAATTGGACGGGTTAATCATTATTAGCCTAGTTAGATGGGATAAGAGAGTCAAGTGAGTAGTACATGGCAATCAAGCTCAACAAACCAAGTTTGGATCAACCCATATATACTAATCTATTACCTTTCTTTCCAAACTATTCAAGGAAATAGACACGCTTTAATAACATTCATATTGCTTAAAAGTCACATTTCCAAACTTCTTATTTCGGTCAAAAAATTACACAAAATCGATATTTGTGCCTGCGCGATTAATATAGTAGAGACCTAAACCAAAATAAATGTAGTATAATTAATGAAAGACTCCAACTAATTAATGTATGTGCCACCGATGATGTCGATCCTTCAACGATAATTGAGCTATTTTTATAATTGTCGATTTTGACTGAGTCCTTTGCCTAAGCTGTGGTGTTTTATTCGACGACTTACACACATGCAGAAGCAGCCAGTAAGTAATCTCAGTATCTGTTAGCTAACTATTTAATTTTCAATTTTCATGAAGGAATTAAAAAGCTGTCGAGAAGTTTGCCCCGGAGAGGCGTAAAGAAGTAGGCATCGCGTAGTCAATTAAAAACAGAGAAAAGCCCCAACGACAGAGACATCTCACCTGCATGGTGCACCGCAGCAGTTGGCCAGTTGGGTGTAATCGCGACTTGGGGAAAAACACAGAAGACGACTTCTATCGTCGACCTTGATCTCAATTAGATTAAAAATATAAAGGCCGGTGGAATCCAATGAGGCAGTCTTAATCTAATGATTAATTTATCTTCTATCTCTAATGTGAAACATCTCTCTTTCTCATGTATATACCGTTTATCAGCATTTGAATCGACTTAATTAGAACGAGAACAGGGTCATTACTGATTGGGGTTCGTGGATAGAAAGTAAAACTTATATATCATTTTCTGGTTTCTTTATATTTGGGCATGGTAATTCAAGGTCTTCTAGATCTCATTTCTTTTTCGTTTTTTCACCCACTGATGGACTTCATGAATAATCACCTAATTCTTCAATAGCACATCTTTCACATGTACATTCCAATGTTAACATGGATGGCTGTTTTTGATTTGCAGAATAAATTTAAGGAGAATCAAGATGTCAGTACGAGTGTCAGATCAAAGCAGTTTGTCAGCCACTGTTTCTGGTCACGAGTCTTCAATTGCTCCCAGGTTTAAGCGAATTTTCTTGTTCTTATATATGAACAAGTGGCTCCATTTTATGCCAAAAATCGATCATTTTCCTTGGCAGTTTTAGGATTTATTCAGTGATGCAGACTCAGTGATGTTTCCAAGTAATACGATTTCAGCAAAGTAATGATATATTTGACAAATAATTAACTCTCAGGTTCGCCCTTGTTACTAATGTGTGCATCGATGTTGTAGAGATTTAGAAGAGTGTACATGGAGCTCATGACTCGATGAGATCGAGTTGTAATATTGGAGGACATGGCATGACAAAGTCAGATGGATTGGTTCTTGGTGTTTTGAAATTAAGGTGCATAACAAGGTGGAATCGAAGGTGATCAAAGAAGGATGGTATGAAACACCTAAATAATTGAAAATTTTTGGCATGGTGGACTTTAGAATAAAGGAGCATCGAATTGTGACTTAGAGTCAAGTAACTTTGGACAACATCATCGGGTGTGTTTGAGCTACATCATTGAGGATAATGTGAAGGTTAAAGGTTTGGAGACAAGTGTCTTTCGGCATCATCAATGGTGATGATGAAGGTTGAAGACTTAGAGGCAAGTGTCGTTGAGCAACACATTGTTAAAAGCTTGAGGATGAGCGTCCTTAGGCAACATCATCCGAGATGATGTGAAGATTGAAGACACAGAGGCAAGCGCCTTTGGGCAATATCGATCATTTGGGATGACATAATTGCTAAAGGCTTCAAGGTGAACATCTTTAGGCAACATCATCAAAGACAATGTGAAAGTTAAAAGACCTTGAGGCGAGTGTTTGGAAAACATCGTCAACTTTGATGTGAAGGTTGAAGATCTAAAGGTGAGGGTTCGAGGTAAGCATCTTTGAGCAATATTATCCGTGAAGACGTAGAGAATGGAGACTTAGAAGCTAAGTGAAGAGTTGTGAGATTACACTTTTGTGCAACACCATCAAGGATGGTGTGTATGGGGGTTTTGTCTACCTATATAGTGGTTGGTAGAAAGCCTTTGGCACTAGGGCAACATGTTTTGAGTCATAGCCGATGGTTGAGTTCAACCGCAATTTTACATAGGATCTACGAAGGTGTAAAGCAAGTGAAATTAAGATCTTCAAGGAGATTCAAGTAATTGGATGTGAAACTCTAAAAAATGATTAATCAGGCTGGGTAATATCGAGCTTAGGGTGACTAGTCCAATCCTACAGAAATTTCCCATTGGTCACCAGGTAAATCGGGAAGCACTCGTAGTGGGTGGCCCAGAAGTCTAGTATCCCTTAATTGCGAATTCCATTTGAAGGAAAAATCTCTGCAAATGCGCCATAATTAGGAATCGAACCATGAGTGTCTGGGAGACAATTAAGCGCTCTTATCCCCACAAGAGGCAAAAGACGATTTGCTCGTCCCAGCGCGCTCGTCAACCCATCCTTAGGCCAATACGGAGAAGATAAATCACAGATGACTACTAATCATTAGTACAAATGGTTAAAACATGAAGGA
>JBBPFQ010000017.1:8032142-8045879 GCA_037974815.1 Kaempferia elegans
CTACCCTCTGAACGAATTGCCGGTTCTTACCGCACCACTCCCCGAGAAGCTACGGGCATCACCCCGTTCCACCTAGTTTATGGAGGAGAAGCAATGGTGACAGTGGAAGTTAGAGTTGAGTTCGATCAGCGGAAATTATATGACTAAGACAACGCCGAACAACGTCTTATGAAGCTGGACTTGGTAGAAGAGATATGCGACAAAGCAGCTACTGCGTCCTCAGGAAGTTCGTCCATGATCTTTTCATCTTTACGGCTGCGTGCTGAACGGATTGATCTAGAAGGTAACCTTCTTTGAGTTGCTTCATGCCCTGTCCGCCCCAAAGCGAAGAGCCCGAAGGGTCCGGGTAGTCAGCTGAGTATCGAACTCCTTCATGCGCAAATACTCTACCCGATATGATTCGAGCCGATCGGGCTCTTGGCTTGATATTCTTCTAAGGCAACATTCACGGCAGCCAGCTAGTCCTTTTGTTCCTTCAGTTCAGTTGTTTGCTCCTCTAGGTCAGCTTTCTAGGCTGTTAAAATTTGAGCCTGCTCCTCCAGGCTAAGATCCTTGGCTTGCAGTTCGGCTGATTTGGCTTGCACCTCAGCTTCTTTGCCTGCCAATTGAGAAGGGTGCTGGAACTCCAGCTCCTGCAGTTTCTGACCAAGCGCCAACAGTTCGGCTTCCTTTAGAGCCTACTCAGAAGTAGCCTTTTCTCGGCGGGTGGCTTCGGCCAGGGTGCTAGAGTCCACCGCCTTTAGCTTCAGCTTGAGGTGGTCAAGCCGGGCAGTTAAGTCTTTGGATTTCTCCTGCTCTGCAGCTAAGGCTTGTTTAGCCTTTATTATCTCCTCCCCCCGTCCGACATAGTCCTGGGGAAGTCAAGAGTCGCTAGCGCTGCTGACTGTCGCCTTTAGAGCTCTATACTCTTGGTTTAGTTTTGCCATCTTTTGGCAAAACGAAGAAATATTCACCCAATGCTGCAAAGAGCCCTGCATGTCAGTCTTTATTGAACAGGGATGGATAAGTGCAGAGTGAGAGTGATTTACCCCGGTCGAGTCCTAGTTGATCAGGTCGATGTGTGCCTCCATGGATAAAGAATTAGTGTAGGCTTGGGTGTTCGCCCATGTCTGGGCAAGAGACCCTTGTATTTTGAGCTCGTGCTTCGAGGAGGGAGTAGCCCCCGGATGGGTGCTCAGTAGCTCATGGGAGGAGGAAAGTCGTAATATGACTTTAACCCGATGCTTCGAGGTTGAGGGGCTTCCTTTCTTGGACTTGGAGGAAATCTTCCTTTCCTTTAGATTTGAGGGGTTCGGTCGGAGGTGGCGGAAGCAGGAAGGAGACTGGCTCGGCCGCCAATTAGGGAGGGGGGATCCACCTGCTCCCCTCCTCGGAGATGCTACGTCATGGGGGAGGGTGCTTGACTCACCGATAGGTTGTACGAAGCCCTCACTGTGGCCCGAAGTACTTTGCTGAGCGGAGGAGTCTGCCATTTGGGAAGGTGAACGTACCCGCTGCCGCTTGTGCTGGATCTGGGCATTCGTCCCCGGATGATGCCGATCGGGACTGGATCTCCACTGGCAACATGGAAGGTCGTTCAGTCGGAAGTTCTGAAGTATCGGTCGCGACTTGGCTGATTTCACCTTCCTCCCCGATCGGCTCACGACCCAAGGCGGCCAATTCAGCAGCAACCACCTGCTCTAGCTCTTCGTCGTCCATCAAGCTGGACAAGTCACCCAAGCGAGCTTTATACATGACTTGCCTTGCAAAGCAAAAAGGAAAAATCAATTAGCAAAAAATTAAGTAAGATATGACGAAGGACTTACTGAATTGATCTGACAGTTACGCTTGAACCAAACTAAGCCCGAAAATATACAGAACACTCTCCTCTAGCATTTTGAAGGTATGGAATTTTACACCGGCTAACGCTTGGACGGTTTTAAGGAAGACTGGTTTAAACTTGAAGGGCCTCTATTTGGGTTGGGGTAGTCTGCCACCCAGTCGGGAACTCGAAAGGGCGGTTGGGTATGACAAAGAGGTAATGACCCTTCCATCCCTTATTGGAAGTTGAGATTTTTTTTTTAGAGGAAAACAAAGCCCGATCGGGCTTGGAATAGGAAGACACTCGGTTTGGATAGTTTAGGGTAAAAAAAATAATGGAAGATTTGTGGGCAAAGGGGAATTCGGTATAGGCCTGAAAAGGACAACAATGCCACATAACACTAGGATAGAATTTGACACTAACTGTTGTTAGGGAATATGAAAGTAGTTGCAGATTTCAATGAAGAAGGGGTGGATAGGAAAATGAAGACCAGCCAGGAATTGGTCCTTAAAGAAGGAGAGGTAATATGTCGGCGTGGTATGCGGACGATGATCACTAGAGGGGATCACGCACTGATAAGACGAGGGGAACTTAAAGGCGTACCGGACCTGGTCCACCTCGCCGTCCTATATATCGGAGATGGTGGAGGTGAACTAGAGACCGGCCACCGCACCTGAAGAGGGAGTAGTCATGGGGATAAGAAGAAAAGAAGAGGAGATCAACTTACACAAAAAAGATGATCGGAGAATAGGAGTGAAAGAAAGAGGTCGTCGGAAAGTAATTCGCTTGGGAGAATAATCGCCGAAGAGCAAAACCTAAGCGAAGGTCTGCCGCTATAACTGCTTTTAAACCCTAAGGTGGAAGCAATTCAGCCATCCGATTAACCCACATGGGAAAACGAGATGAGATCTCAGCTGTTGATTTCAAATACTAGGAAGTCGTATCGTTAGAGATCAAATCAAATCTCAATAGTGCACTGTCAAATCACACATTCTCACCACAGGGGATCGCCACGTGGCAATGTGGTATGACTGCATTAAATGAGGAGATACGAGGAATCATTGCGACGACTCGAAAAACGTGGGCGACGTGGGGAGCATTAAATGGTGATGGACTGGTGTTGTTTCCAAAAAATTGTAGAAGGCGGGGCACATGCACAGAGTTAGTTAGATCGAGCGCCATGCTCGGTCGGGCCGTAAGATCGCTAAGGGCAGTCGGTCAGAAGAGGAAGAAGTAAGCTAAGCAAGCAGTCAATAGTTGTCTAGTAGTCGGGCCCACAACCTCCTTCGACTAGAGTTGAAGGGGAGGCTTGTGATGCAAATGATAAGGGAGCATGGTCCAAGCTGGTTAAAGTCAAGTCAACCCTCCGGTTAAATGGTCCACATGGCAGCCGGATAGTCCACCTTATCAACTACCGACCAAATAGACCACTCATTCGGTCGGTTCCACCGTGCAAATTGACGAAGCGAAGGTGATACAACAACACAAAGCAAAGCTCCAATAGCCGATTGAACGGATCAGTTGAGTGGTCAGTTCACTCCTCAAAAGATAAGCGCATTAGCAAGTGCTGAGCGAACCAAACAAGCCGACCGAATGGTTTGCCAAACGGACCAAGCATACTGATTGAATGACTCACTGAACGGAACAAACAAGGTGGCCGAACAGCTTGCCGAACATACCAAACAGGATAGTCGTTCGACCCTGAGCTCACTTACCCTCATTGTTGCTTAGTGCAACGATCAAATTAGAATATTCGTTGTCATGCTGTCAGAAGATATGCGTTGTTTTTCCTTGTATGGGGGAAACTTCCAAAGCTGACAAGTATGGATTGCCTGCTTAATTAAGGAAAGGCGGCGATGCATCATAAATGTTGGTGCTGTTTATGGAAGCTCTTTAATCTTCGCGCTAGGTGACGCCCAAATATAAATAGGGCCTTTCACAACTTGCGGAGGTTGGTGATTATTGTTCTTCTACTATTCATCACTTCTCCAAAAAAAAATTACTCTACGAGCATTGCACTAACTTGAGCGTCGAAGGACCAAAGACCGGGACATCCTTTCTGTTCTCCGGCTTGGTTGCTCACGTTCCTCTTTGAGTTGATTGCTGGTGTGCATGACTAAAAAAGTCTCCACGGAGTGCCACATAGGTCTTCACCAAGTCTTCTTGAACGACACGTAGACCTCCAACTCCTCGATATTCATCTACGCGTTTGCACACAGGATCATGACCTAAACTTGGTCAAGTGGTTGCCTCAAACTGCCAATATGGAGGTCAAAGGAAGATGGCGTTTAAGAACAAAAAGTACAAAGTAGAATTGAGAGAAGATGTGCATCATATAGTATATAAAGTGGGAAACAAGATGTAAGTTTTCTTTTAATGACATTATCACGAATTAGTTCTCGTTGATTACCATTTTAATTATTCTCACTTAAGATTTAAGGTCACTTTTTAATTACTATCTTAATGCTCTTTACTACTATCTGTGTTATCTTGTCACATATTAAATCTCATGTATAAGGGCGAAATGCTTGTAGTAAAGTACAGCTGAAGCTCGCATAATGCGTGAGGGAACTCCTTGTACTCAGTTGCATAAGAAGACATCCTTCTTGATAAAGTAATGAATAAAGTCCTACATAACATGCTAATGAACTGAAGGTCCCTTTGGAGCACGGGCCAAACCTGTTCTTTTATTTGATAGAGGTGATTTTGCATTTAACTCCTTATAATTCTCAAGATAAGTTATTTTAAGGGACTATCCTAAGATTTTATCACCTATGAAATCTATTATGTATATTAGGATTTTTTTAAAACAAATCCATTAATGTGTATCACCCACATTTATCAAACCCAAGATATTTTATTTCCCTTTTTATTCTCGTATTAACTCTATAATTCTCAAGCTAGTTCATGTTCTTTTAAGGGGCTACCTTAAGTTTTAATTACCTATAAAATCTATTACGTATATTAGGGTTTTTTTAAACAAATCCATTAATGTGTTTCACCCACATTTATCAAACCCAAGGATTTTTTATTTCCCTTTTTTTTATTCTCCTTTTAACAAACACCTAAATATTATCTTTAACCCATGTATCAACGTGTAAGATCTCATTTTATTCTTCCTCTTTTAAAATAACATATTAATCTCAATAATTTTATTTCATCACATAAATCATGTACAAGGAAGTATAAAATAGAATCAACCAAGAAACATCTGCTCGAGTAAGGACTCAGATTGCACTTGCTCACACTAAAATCTCCAAACTCATTCATCCAATTGTGGAGCTATTATGATACATTGGGAGAAACACTTAATACACACTAAAACATAAATTCAAAAATTAATCAGACAAAACACTATATATAGTAACTCCACCCACATTGATGATGTTAAAATATGATCTTGAGTTGGTTGCTGAGGTGGATCTTGAATCTGATCTGTATAGTGTGGTTTGACCTACTAATGGTGTAGAACTCTGCCAACAACAACTAACTCTTTACTCCACTAAGTGGGGTTTGTTATATGCATCCTTCTATCCAATTGGACTTAATCCACTATTATATCATCATCTATATTTAAATGAATTTTATTCTATTTTATTATTACTAACCAAGTATTCTTCGATTTTCCTCTTCCTCTATTAACATGTGTATTTGTCATGGTTTCACATAACCTAACTGAGACATTTATTAGACGCTTAAATATATGTCCATACCATCTTAAATCCGTCTCTTAATGTTTTCTCCCAATAGGCACAACTTCCACTGTCTTTCTAATATTTTCGTTTCTTATCCTATCCATTCTTCTATGTTCACACATCTATCATAACATCCTCATCTTTGTGACTCATCTTTTTCTTGTGCTCGCTTTATAATCCAACATTTAGTTCCATATAATATAGTAAAAATTGCTAAAACTATTTTAGCTTTAGAAATATATTACAATCACAAGAACACCTGATGCCCTTTGTTATATTAATTGTCTTGCATTATATATAAAATATCTTTATCAACTGCTCTATCTTTTTATAAAAAGAATCCTAAATACTTAATACCCTCAGTTACAAGTAAGTCATCGTCTTCTATCTTAACAATTATTTTTTTATATCTATTACTACTAAACATAAATTACATATATTTTGACTTTACTCTATGAAGCCTAAAATATTTTATTTCTATTATTTCTTGCTAAGATTCGAGTTTAGCATTAACTCCTTCATGTGTCTCATTGAGCAAAATAATATCATTTGCAAATGTGTACCATGGTAACATGCTTTAGATGTGTCTAGTAAGTTCATCCATGACTAATGTCAAAAACTATATAGACTTATAGCAAATCTTTGATATAACCCTATCATTATAGGAAACATATCAATTAATAAACTTGTAGTCTTATTTTTGTTGTTATATCCTTATATATGTCCTTAATTATTTCGATATGCACTATGCTAATACTTTTTTTTTTCTACAATTCTTCGCATAATTTCTCTTGGGACTTTGTCATAACCTTTTTCTAAATCAATGAATACCATATTAAGTCTTGCTTCTTTTCTTGATATTTTTCAATAAATTCTATGAGAAGATACAGATATACAGTTTCCATCGTCGACCTTTTAAACATGAATTCAAATTCATTTTCAGTCACTTGTTCTCATTCCTTAACCTTTTTTCAATCACTCTTTCCCAAAGTCTTATGATTTAGTTTAATGCTTCTATAATTTTGTAAGTTGAATACCCTCCATTGACCAGATTTTTTTTTTTTCAATATCAAGTTGAATAATTTTGTAAGTCATTAAATACCATATTTCCCTAGGCAAGCCTATTTTACTTCTAAAATTTAAATTTCTACAATAAGAATTTAAATTTCTATACTCTTCTGACCTACTCAAATTACCTAATCTAGGTTAATCATTTAAACTTTCATTAAAAAGTTGTTGAAAATACTTTTTCCATCATTTTTTTATTTCCTCATCCTTCGCTATTACCATATTCAATTCATCTTTAATATATCTTATTTGGGTAAGATCCCTTATTTTTTTCTTTCATGCTTTAACTATTTTATAGATGTCCTTTCCCATTCTTTTGTATCAACTTGTCGATATAAGCCTTCAAAAACATCATTGGTTTCACTCATGGCTTCTTGGTGACAGTATATTTTTTTTAAATTATTTTTATTCTTACAAGTTTACAAGCAACTTATAAGCTGTTTGTTTTTTTTTCTTATTCCACCATTAAGATTCTTTATTTGGTCGTGTTTGTTCTCTTGATTCTATGAGTACACTCTTGGCCACTATTTTAAACTTAGTTTAGTTGTCATATATTTCTTCTAATAGTTATGTTCCTATGCTCTTCTTAAAAGATACTTTGTTTTCATCCTTTAACTTCCACTACTTGATCCTAGGAGCTATGCATGTTTTCCTTCTATTCATACTATATCTGAGGCCTGTATTATACACCACTAACCTATGTTAGCGGGTTAAGTTTTCTCTAGGGATGACATTGCACTCTTTATAAACTTGTTTATCCCTCTTCCTGACTATAAGAAATTCAATTTGTGACTTATTGTTCCTATTTTGAATGTAATCATCTCCTCTGGTCTTGAAAAGTGTATTAGCTATTATAAGTTCGCAGTCTCTCACAAAAGCCAATATAGCTTTTTCTTTTCTATTTTTGGTCCAAAATCATAATCCCTTTTTGGTCCAAAATCATAATCCCACGTTCCCTATTATATTTCTTATTTCTTACTCTACATGTCGATCTAGATCTCATTTCTTACTCTACATGCCTATTTAGATCTCCTATTAATATTTCTGAATTTTTTATACCACCTCATTTAGGTCTTCTCAGAATGTTTGATATCTTCATCTAATCCTACTTGATAGTTTCTTTTGCTACCGCTATCTTAAGAGATATAATCCTATTTTCCTTTCTAACTACTTATTTTTTGCCCTCTTAATGAATTATGCACAACAATGCCTACTTCATTTCTCGTTTTACTCTTTCCTATGTACCATAACTAAAAATTTAAGTCTATCATCTTTGCCTTCTCCTCCTACTCATTTTATCTCTTACAAGCACAAAACATTAATTCTTCAGCTAATTACCATGGATATTATTGAGATATTGACAAAGGTATCATGTATAAGACAGGTTGTGTGGTTGAAATTAAGAGCAATGTTTATATTCTTGTACAATCAGTTTATTTTCCTTAGGCCAAAAAGCTTTGGTATGACTTAAGATTGGGGAATGGCTAGCCTTGTAAAATGTAAATTTTATAAGACTGTCACAACTAGTCATTCTTTATGGGTCTTTGTATATTCATTTAGGGAAAGAGATGCAATGGTGAGATGTTAAGATGATGCATGAGCTTGTGAGAAAGTAAATAAAAAAATATCTTATCTGATAAATTGAATGTAGCTCTAATAGATGATGAAATGAAAAAAAATGTATATTAAGATGACATGAACATATATATTAACAATCAATTAATGAATTATATTATTATTCAATTTCCATCCACTACACTTGACGTGGTGAGGGAATAGTTGGAGACAAAAACTCTGTTTAACTTGGTTTAAAAGTGATTTTAAAAGATCTAGATATTAGTAGCAATTGTCTTATGTGGCTTTCAATAATGGAATAAGTTCCATGTAGACATCCCTAAATAGTTGCAGTTCATTTGTTTATATTCTTTGTATAAAATTGTTGAAAATTTGAAAGAAAGATAAAATAAATAATAGGGGGTTGAGAATTGGTGATAAGACATGAGGCAAAGAAGGAAAAAGCGCACAGTTTTGTACAGCTGCAATTTTTTCTACTTTCATGGTTTTCATCATGAATACAAGGAAATGGTTTATAAGTTACTTTCATGGTGTCAATCACAGATATTATATGGGTTGTAGATGTTTTTATCTTGTTAATTCTCTTTGAGTATGTTGAAACATTTGATATATTTTTGGTGTCATATGACAATAATCTGAAACAGTCTCAGAAGTTTGACACATACTCTCAACTCTCATATATCCTTCTTGTATGCATATGAATACTGGTATATCCTTCTTCTATAGCTTACAAATACTTGTATTCTAGATGGCCGTAACAACATACAACACATCCCTCCCAGTTCAAGATCGATATCTAAAAGGTTAGTGTCATTTAATATTAGAAACATACTTTGTGCTTTATTACGAGAAATAGGAAATGTATGCCCTACTCCTTTTCCAGGTCAAGTACAAATTTCACTTGTTTGGAACTCAAGAAACAAACATTCAGGGAATCAGGAAAAGTTGAATTCACTTTCCAATGTAAGTTCTCTTGTTTACTGAAGTTCTTGCGCAATAGCTTCGCAGAATGGTGCTTATTTTGCTTAATTATTTGTTTTTGAATATTTTTGCAGCTCTATCTATTTTCTCAAGTTGTATTTGGTTTACAGTTTTTATGGAGACAGGGTGGAGCCAGAAGTAACAGTCATCTAATCCACTCCATATGGGTCAACTTTCAGACATCAATGAACAATGTATGTCAATTGTATATATGGAACTTTATTGCCCTTATGATTGTCGTGGTTTGGTTTATTATGTCATTAATCATATCATATTATTGTCTTATTTGGGACAATGTAAAACTATATAAAACGACATTGAATTTAATATTTAAACTCTACATGATGAAGTTAAATGACATAACAAGTTGTTTAACCTTTTTAAAAGTAATTTATTTTATAAATAGGGCAATTTGTGTCATCCATTTATGTATTTGTGTTGTGTGTATGTGTCATGCTCTACTTGAAGTCAATTACTAGAATATAGGTTGTGATGGTGGGATTGGTAGAGTATAGTCGGTAAAGGCTTCACAAGTTCCCAACAAAGGCATAGGCAGGCAATAATTGAATAGCTCAGAAGTGTAAAAATTGTTTGTTGATCTTTAGGTGGTGGCAGATTATAGGAGAGACAACACAAGGTTGGACTCACAAAAGAACTAGATAGATCAACCATAGCAGCCATGGTTTAAAATTTCATTCCATGCTAGGCAAAACGAGCGAAATTTACAGTTCCCCTAGCCTCCACACTGGAACTGCGGTCGGTATCATGGGGTATCGCAGGCTCGCGGAGGCACCGTAGGCCTGTGAGGAATTCTATGGGGTAACACGGAGGCCACAGCAGGTGCGAACAATCCAAAATTAATTTAGGTTAATATTTTCAATCAACTTCTAGCTATAAATAGGATAATTTAACCTGACTTAATCAAATCCTAATAAAATTATTTCATTAATTTAACATGTATATATGTGTGTCTATAAAATTAATATATTTTATATTTAAAAAAATACCGAAACTATGTTAGCACGACATGATATGATAACGAGACTTATCATTTCGGTTGAGGACCGAAACCTCAGCATGACTCGAGATTTTAAACAATGACCATTCTTACCTTCGATAGTTACATCTGACATAGTACGCACATAATGCCACTCCTTATCATAGGATGTATGTGGATCCTATTTATTGTTTGCTGTTAACTACACACCCCCTTTACACTTTGCTCGTGGTCGTGAAGTCTCTTCCTTTTATCATCAACTAGAGCTCCACTCCTCCACCTCTGCCATACACATTCCCTCTCGGTCATTTGTGAGAACTCCATGGAGAAGAGGTTATGTCAGAGGTGGAAAATATTTTCCTTTGTGCGTCAACGCTGAAAGAACTTTCATTGTAAAAATTTTATTTGGAAGATGTTTTACATAGAGACAACATTGTATGTGAAAAAAACATATCCTGAGTTCAAGAATGACAAATTATAAAATCTGTTGAACTCGAGAGTAACATGTAAACATACATGGACTTTGTATCAAATTTTCATGCAGAACACAACATTATGGCTAGTCAGACCTGGTTGAGTTTTCCACCTACATCCTGTTTGCGAATGCTATCAAAGTTGTCAGTGTTATTGTAGCCAGTAATCATGATCCCGATGTCCTATTGGCACTTTTGTTTTACAAATTCTGATTTCATTGTTGCCACTAACCATAGGGCTTGGTTTACATGGATGGATTACAAGGGGAAGGGAAGGTGGAGGAAAAGCCACACAAAAATACAAATGAGTGATCCAGGATCCATGCAATTTTGTTAGCCTTTCCCTTCCTCTCCCATTTCAAGTAAACCTAGCCTGGTCTGAAAGATGGATGGATTATTTGTAGTGGTTTGTTATGATAATCTTTAAGGTATGAAAATCATGAGTTCAAAGGCAATGTTGTATGGAATAAACAAATTGGATATGATTGTTTCATGGGTGATTAAACTTGTTGGATCTCATCACAGATCAGTATAGCAATTCTTGATTGGGATATTGTATGGCAATCCTCAATCCTTGGCTCATTGGTTATTCCAGTTGAGAGAGAAGGTCAAATTGGAGCAAACTGGTACACTTTAGATAGCAAAACATCTAGCGTAAGTTTTTTTTTTCTCCTTTTTTTTATTGAATTTCTATTATTTTGTTGTTCTTACCTGAATTCCTTTTCTTATATGTTCTACCTTCAGGTCTGTCTGCACATCAGTTCATTTAAGCTTCCTTCAGTTTTCTGTAGGTAATTTCCCTTTATAATTGTTCCTTCCCATGCATGCTGAAATGACATGAAATTTAAATTAAAACTTTGACGGCCACCCTAAGTTTGTTGTGCTATCACTACATTCTTCCAAATCAGTATGTTACATTCTCAACACTGCCTCTTATATGGGCATTTGGATTGGATTGTATTTGATAATTTGAAGCTCAACATATAGCTGACTTAACTTAATTGGTGTAATTTTTTAAAATTACTAACACCATTAAAACTTCAACATACAATTTCCTCTTTGCTACCATACAAAGCTAAAATAATGCAATAAGGTTGGGTAAATATTATTAAAGAGAAGCAAATTCCCAACTTTATGGAGTCTATAAAAATATTTTGCTTGCTAAATATGTAATAGAGATAGAATCCCTAGTTATAAGTTATAAGCATGTATTTCTTAATTATTAAGTTTCTTTAACTTCTAAGTTTCTTAGCCTATATGTTTATCTAGTCCTAAGCAAATTTGGCTACTTAATGGTCTATAAGTTTTGTTTCAATCTTTTCAAACAGTGAACAGTGATGCAAAATTTAGCTTATCGTCCTATTGTCAGTCCTCCTCTAAGAGGAGTGTGATTGATTACATGGGAAATCCTTAATGTGGTTGCTTAGGCCTCTATTCTCCTTCCTCCCTCTCCTCTAAATCTAGGACGGCTCTAGAAAGAATCACTAAATAATTGAGCTTTACTTATGGTTGTTGCACTAAAACATCCTATATCTTGCTTTATATAGACCTTTTAGTTGCTAAGTTTACTTGGGAGTTGGGACCAAGTACACTTGGAGGCCAGCAAAAATAGGAGCTAAAAAATTTTACTAAAAAAAAATTAAAAGCATGACACGAATGAGTCTGTTGTTTCTAACTTAGGATTGTGCCCCTATTACATATTTATAGCCAAAATTTTCTTGTGCTCTTATATTAGGTTTTTTCTTTTCTCTTATAGTATATTCTAAATCTTCTTGCATCAAAGGGACTTGTATCAATCACAATATTGAATGATGACCTAAAATTTTAGCTTATGGTGTAATTACCAGTTTTAAGTGTGATTGTTTGGCAGACTCTAGATTTGATATCTAGATCCTTTATTCTCCTTCCCTAGGGCACTCAGATAATATTTATTACTTCCCAAGTGAGTATGCATGGTTAAAGGTATGGATGGAACCCATAACGATTAGATGACATTTTCTTCAGTACTTGCTAAATTGAAAACATTTATCCATCTAAAACATATGTTGCAAAATTTACATTTATAAACAACACAATTACTTCGTCATGAAATAAGAAAATTCATTAAGTAAACTTGATTGCAAAAGACATTCATAAAGGATTTTATATACTATGAAAAATAAGTGAAACAAATTGGTAAATCTAGGCACTAGAGTGGCACAAGAAGGCATCAATATAAAAATTTGAGTAGGCAAAATTGTTGAAATGGCAAATTGAAATGCATAAAGGTAATGAAAGAAAATAATAAAAAATCATGTGTACTAGAAGGTATAATATGAAAAAGTAATGTTGCATGAAAGTCAACATGTATAAATCAACCTATTCTTTGTAATAACATCATCCAATTACTATCCTCTAACATACCACAATAAACTAAACCTAAATGTAGCTGGATTTATTCATGGATATTACCCATGCATTGCCCTCCTACGATAGAGAGTGACATTATGTGCATACTTTGTCGGATGTGACTACCAAAGGTAGCCACTTATCCTGACTGTTGTATCTAATAAATAATTTACCTAATGGGATATCTACTGACAACATGTATGGTAACATATATCAATATTAATTATGACGGCATATATGACAACATATATCAAGGATGAAGCATATATGACAGTATATATCAAGCCTTAATAACTATAAATATATTATAGCTATAACTAGCTATAAATATATTGTATTTAATAACATAACTATAAATATATTTGGATAGGTTACTAGAAATCAGCCTGGATTTATTCTGGAAATCTATTCTATAATTTTCTGTACATTGCGAGCATTTGCTATAGAATGAGAAGAACTCTCATAGGGAGAGCATGGAATCCATTTGACATGGTATCAGAGCCACACTTCAAAATTTGAGTATCTTCTTGAGAAGTCCAGAGTTTCATTTTGAGAATATTTTTAGTGGTGTTATTTCAGTCCAAGCTTTTGGATTTTTGGTCCTGCTGATCTTCAGCACTTCTTGTTGCATTTAGTGGTTGACATCATGTCAACAACCAACTCAGATATTTTTGGTGTGCGTTTCACGGGTAAGAATTATTCTACCTGGGAATTTCAGTTTCGCTTGTTTGTCATGGAAAAAGAACTATGAGGTCACAT
>JBBPFQ010000017.1:8127275-8151485 GCA_037974815.1 Kaempferia elegans
CCCGCCGGGGCAACCGTCGGTGGCCGTGGCGTCTACCGGTGGGCACAACTTTGTGGTGATCTGCTTCGACATCTGCGCGGAGAAGAACGAGAGGAACTTCTTGGCGGGGAGAAACAACGTGTGGATCCAGATGGAGAGGGTGGCGAAGGAGTTGGCGTTCGACATGCCGGAGAGGGAGGTGGATGAGGTGCTGCAGTCGCAGAAAGAGCAGATTGTAGTTGCAGGGCCGGAGGGGAGAGAGGTCGCTGCGGCGTTTATGTAAATAAAAATGGTGAGAGACTGCGTTAAAATAAGAGGTCGTGTAGCGTTTGCACGGGAAGCTTACACCTGCAAATTAATAAAATCTTGACCATCCAATAAAATCCCTAGACTTTGTTTTGATCGTCTGATCTGTGTCCATTTCATATTTTTATTAATTTTTGCATATTTAGTTTGATTGACTCGTTTGAACAAAGCGCAAGGGCGTTCACCATTAAAGCAAAAACATTTTTTATTCCATTCACCCATTAAACTGTTTAGCACCAAAATTTCAAATAAGGGGTCTAATATACATATTACTTCGGTACCATTATACTAAATCCAAATTACATTTTGATTTAATTGAAAAACAGCTCTAATTAAAAAACAGCTCGCCACTTGAGATGTCGCGCACGATTGTACTATAAAAGTATGCAAACTAAAATTTCTATATATATTGGGTAAAATACACGGAATAATTCTCCATCGTGTGTGTGTGTGTATATATATATATTCAATGGCGGAGCCAACGATCTACACTGGCTGTATCATTACCCCATACTAGCCGCCGACGCCGAGGTTGTTACCCCGGGCTAGCCGCCGTAGCCGACGTTGTCACCCGAGGCTAGCCGCACCTTTCCCAATTTTTTTTTTTTCCCTTTAGATTTCTTTAAATCTGCTATTGGCTACCCTGGTTACAGCCCGGGTAGCCTTGAACCCGGCTCCGCCCGTTTATACTAAGGCGTTAATTTTTTTCTTTTTTATGACGATGTCCTCGTGATCAAGAATTGTTGAGGCTCTACGAATGGGCGCACTTCGCTAAACAGATGATGCTTGTTGTCGTCTGAGACGGAATATATGCACTCCCTAGTTGGCAACGCTACAAAAGGGTCATGTACCTGTATTTACCTCTCTTCATATCCATGGGGCCAGCTCCAGAGAGCTGCCCACTCACTTGTACGTCCCTACATATCACAGACAAAATTTCTTTCAATCAATTAATTAATTAGCTGTGACTTGAACTTAAAAACAACTAGCTAGCAAGCACAATTTTACTGTAATTTTCTTTCATGCAGAACGTATATAGTTTGAGACCTCGACTGCAAGAAGATTCTGTTCAAGCATGGTAGAAAGAGGCCAAAGTAAAGCAGAAACTAAAAAAAAGTCAAAAGAGAAAGCATCATTTGTGCTAGTGCAGTGGTACCAATCTCCAACACTCTGGTTTTAGCCTCTTTTTTTTCTTCGGCTTTTACAGTCACGCCAGCTTCTTTGTTCATCGGACATTTATTGAAAGATTCCAGACTGAAATGGCTGCTTGTGTAACACCTGAGCCCTCAGGTTTTATCAGATCAGTTTTGATGATGACTTTGGATCTCACACCAAAGTTTCTTAAAACATGTTCTCTTGCCCTAAACACACATCCAATTGTTGATTACCTTTAGATTAAACCTAGCATTAGGGTATTTCCAATAGTTAGGGCATATTGGAATAGTTAAACCTCCCAATAAATTTTATTTTATCCTCCAATGTATATCATATCAATGCCACATTAAAAATAAAAAATCTATTATTTTCTTTATAATAAAAAAATCTCCTTACAACTTTTTTATGAATCCTACATTATAAATCATAAATTACAATGCAACAAATTATTATCATTAATTACAAGTTTAATATTCAAGAGAAAAAAAGTAGGGTTGAGTTTTCAAACTTGCTCTTGAACTACAAACCTCAAACCTCACTACCACAATAGTTACAACTTTTTTATTGAGATTTTTTAATTTTATAAATCTCTAGTAAATCTTACATTAGAGATGCTCTTAGATATCTAAATAAGTTTTTTTTATGATCCCAATATGCTACATTATTAATATAAAAATTTTGAAATATTTCCATGAGGGCATTTCCAATTGGGAACAAATTGTTATCTTTAAATAATAAACCTTCATTTTTAAGCCTATTACCATTGGGTGGCTTAGATTTTTGGTTTAAATAAAACACTTGGTTTAAAAATCAAGAACTAGTTTTTTACCTAATTTTTATGGTCCTCATTAATATCTATCTACCATGACGATAAAATAGTGGCCTAATAAAATTACTTTTTAAGTTTATCATTTCTTTTATCATCCCAATATGGTACATCAACAATATGAAAATTTATTAAACATCTTCCATGATTGGAGCTCTAAATATGTATATATTTTTATCTAATTCATAACATGAGTTATATGACTTTATGTATATTACATCAATTTTAAAATAAAAGAGCAGGTTTAGAATATTATTATTACTATTCTTAAACTACAAATCTCAAACCTCATCTCACCCTAAAGATGAATACACCAACTTGCAAGTTAAATGAATGATCTAATTAATGCCTTTAGCAAACACATGCAGTCAATATTAAATAAAGCCAAGGAGTAGAGATCAGGAACAAAATCCAAACAAACTTGAGAGAAACCAATAGTAATCAAGGATTATTTAATTCATTAGGCCGATCGTTCCTTTTTATCAAAGTTGGCAGTGTTTTAGAGAACCTCCCGATAATTCAAGGAAGAATTATATTTTAAGGAAAGCATCTTCATTTCTAAATTCTAATATCACATCATCATGTGCAATCTGCTCATCCACTAGCCTACACTTGACTAAAATCCAATCTTCCATAATTTTGAAACCTACTAGAGCAAAGATTAATGATTACTTAATCCAAAATTTTGGACAGTAACAACCATGGCCTCTTACTTCATTTATTTGTCTCTGTGTTCTTGTTGGGACTTGAGAGTTGGACATTTGTGCATAGTAAGTACCTTTCCAGCAATGTTGTTTTACAAACAAAAGCTCCATCAAATATATTTTTTTTTTCCTCCACTCTCTAATTTGAGCCTCACTGGTAGTTCAAATTAATTAGAACTGATTCAAACTTGAGAGTAGGGCGGTAAATAAATTAAACGTTCGTGAAAAAATTTGGTGTTCGGCTTGATAAGATCTTGATTATATTCGTTCAATATACACCAGATCAATTAAACAAACAAGCTTGAACAGCTCGTTAAACTAAACAAATAAGCTTGAACACATATGTGTTCAGCTCGTTAGCGTTCGTGAACAGTGTTCGTGAACAACATTAATGAACAGCGTTCGTGAACCATGTTTATTAATAAAATTCTTATAAACATGTTAAATAGAAAAATAAATAAAATAAATAAGTTTGATTTATCAAATTTAATAATTAATCAAACAAACACAAGTTTCAAACAATCAAACAAACTTAAATTAAAAACTCGATAACATCTAAATGAACCAAGCTCATACCAAGCTCAAACCAAGCTCAAGCCAAGCTTGAATTGAGAGCTCGATAACATCTAAACAAGCCAAGCTCAAGCCAAGCCTCAAACAAGCTCAAGCTCATAAAAAATACACCAAGCCAAGCTTGAACAACCATTTCGAAAGCTTGGTTCATTTTAAGCTCGGCTCGGCTCGGCTCGATTACCTTATCAAACAAGCTTGAACACTCCAAAGCTCGGCTCGGCTTGGCTCGTTTACAACCCTACTGAGGTATACAAAGATCTGGAGGGGTGTTTTTCAGATAAAAGTTATGGAGTTTCAAACCACGACATGCTTCTTGAGATTCGTCGAAACACACCTTACATATTGAGAAAAGAAACCTTAGATTCTTGCATTCATTTACATTGAAATAAAATTAGAAAGAAGAGTTTTTGGAAATTATCTTATTGAAATGGGAAATGCTGAAAATATGCCAACAACCTAACAAACAACCTCACAATATCAGAATATAAAGGTAGTAGAAAACCATTGCTCATACAACTTACCTAAGATTAATTCCTTGTTTCCTCCTGGTAACATACGGTACCACTGAATATGGTAATTTGAGATACTCGGAGCAGAATCTACTCGAGGGACAATACATAGGCATGATCCCAAACTTTCTGAACCTTCTAGCTGATACGTGTCTGATATGTTCTCTTCAACCCTTTTAACCTTTGACAACTGAAGAAAAGAAAATGAAAATCCATATCTTACAATTGACAACATATGTCACCTGATGTTATTCAGAAATTCAAATGCATCTACTTCATAAACTGATTATACATGATAGTGCTCACAAGAAAAAAAAAAGACTTGTTAGCAATTAGGTATATAATATGCAGCTAGAATAGTGATATTCTAGAAAACAGAAGTATATACCAACAAGTACCGATTGTAAGGAATAGAAAAGAAACTGTGAGGAAGGTAAACACAAACATACAATAAGTACCTATTGTAGGGAATACAATATTGCAAGAAACAAAATAAGTGTCCACCATTGTGAAAGAATCTTATCTAAATTACAAGTCAAAATGTTTGAGTGTAATAGCTCTTTCCTAGGAGCAAACAAATTTTTATCAAATATTAAGTACTCTTAACACAAACAAACAAAAACATTAATTCAAGGTTTAGCCGTACCAGAGTTTTAGTTTCTAACCAGAATGACTTTATCCATACCGGAGTTTTAGTCTCTAACCCGAATCATATAGTTTAGTACCATATTTTGCTATTCCGATATAATTTTGGTACTTAATGAATTTCAAATTTAAAAGATCATTATTTCCATTGTTATTGAGAGCAATAAGTTAAAAATTATTGCTTTCAAATAAGTTCCTTTTTCTTATATTTGTTCATACGACTTTTGGTACTATACGGTTTTGTTATATTTTCTGTATAAAAAACGTGAATATATATATATATATATATATGGTTGAAAACTTCTTGATTATACTGTTTGTATGCTTCTTAGTTTTCTATTATCACACGTGACCAAGTATCTCTTGGTAAGTCTCTCTCCTTCCTCCCTACTCTAGTAGGCCAGTCTCTCTCTCCCACTCCCAATCTCACTCTCTCCCTTGCATCTCTCGCAAGCCAACTTTCCTTCAGTGCTAGCGTGCCATTCTCACCATGCCAACATCATCGTCATCTATGCCTATATCAATGTCGTTCCACATCTCGATGGTGATGCAGAATGGAAAATCTCAATTGTGCCAATTGACATGCTCAAGATTTTAATCCGTGCATTAATTCTAGTACCAGATCCAACTCGAAAAGAATTATTAGTAATTAAAAAGAGAACAGAAATGATAAAATAAAATAGAAAAGGATGATAGACATTTAATTCAGGGAAAAAACATTGATTTCATAAGATTAACATTGTTAAGTAAAATAAAATAATTAAAGAAAAAACCTCTCTTTTTAGCTGAATACAGTTCATAGACTTCTCTGTGAGTTGGGCCCTTAAAGCTTGAAGCTCGTGCTCCATGTCCATAACCTATGAAAATTGGCTATCCTCATTAGTGAGATATAACAAAGAGTAAGCAAAGCTATCAACAAATGAACTTAATTGCACAAGCTTAGCAACTTTAATCTCAGGTTCAGCATGGAGTACCCAGAAAATTTATTGATCTACACTACAATGAATTAATCAATCAAAGAAACTTCAATTTTTGTGCAATTGTTAAAATATACTCTGCTAGGTTGGTGCAACATTTTGATTCGTCTAGCCTCTTGTACTTCCTTCTTTAACTCTTCCAACTCCTGTTTGTTTGAAAATCAAAGAATAAATAAAGAACATAACTTAAATCCAAAAAGAACAATTTCTAGTTCAGATAGAAAATTAGCACACAGATCACACTCCCAACTTTTTTCTTTTCTTTAGCTTACAGATGGAAGATGTGAACATAGTTTAAACAAATTTGAAGAGCAATACTTTCCTAGAAAATCTTAAATTTAAGGGTCGCTTAAATTTCTTGTAAATCAATCATGTGCACATGCCCTCGAACCACAAAAAAATTCCAACATTTCTGTAAAATTTAACTCATTTCAAATACTGATGCAGACATCGCACTCGAACTAGTTTATCATACTAGATAAATTTCTTATCACACATCAATAACACACTAATGCCATTTACACATGCTCAGTGCAGAAAAGGTAATTTCCTATATTGATAGACATTAGAATATGTTGCATTGATAAGATATGATAAAAAGAAAAGAATATTTGCTAAGATAAATAAACTATGAGATCATTTGACTAACAGTAAAGCAAATATACAAAAGTAGCAGAGCTGACTATTAGCTTGGCAGACACTTTGAATATAAATAAATAAATAAAATAATATAAGGAATTTGATATTCTACATGAACTTGCTTGTTTGAACTACTGGTGATCAATATCTGATCCTGAAAGGCCTTTTCAATTCTCTGCACTGCAGCTAGGGCATTTCCAATTTCAGCATGAGCTAGAGCCCTTTCTTCTTCAACCACTCGTTTGGCATCTTCTGTGGTCTGCAAGAAAAAAAAATATCTTTATTTGACTAGTCAAACAAATTTCTTCACCTATTCAAAACAAAAGGTAACAGGCATAAAAACACAATAAGATATTAGTCTCATGGAGGAATTGGAAACTCTTCTTGTGCCTAGTGCGAGAACTTAAGCCATAAAAAATATTCACCAAACAAGGTGACTACGAGCAAGCCCGTGTGGATGAAATCAGTCCTGCACAAGGTCTACAATATCATATCCTTAGTTTGAATACCTAGACAATTTCATCAAATAACGTCTACTATATTTTCTTGGCAATCTTAATATAATCAACATATCCATGTGAAAATTGACCAATTGTTTCATAGTCAGATAGCCTTTAGAGGGGTAAAGAAAGAGAAGAATCCAAAATGCTAAAACTCTAGAGCAGAAGTATGGGGATTAGTAAATCGAAGAGAAGGCTGACAGAAGCAAGTTTCTGGAAATGTCAATGTATAAATAAACAAAGTATGGTTAAAGTAAGATTCTACAACTCCAAGACAAAATTAAGAAATAGATAAATCTTCTACCATTACCTGATATACGCACAACTTTTGTTTCTGAAGCACAAATGCCCAATTTTGAAAATATTCCACAGATGAAAGAGAACTGACATTACCTGCCTAAGGAAGGTAGCTAGCCTTTTCAATTCAGCTTTCTCTTGAATCAACTCCCCTTCTCTTTGAGTCAACTGTACAGCCAGAACTTCCACCTACAAGAAGTGCACAAGCACCCTAAATTCAAAGGAATACAGTGTGACAAACACCATAGCTCCGTTTACATCCTTGAGTCTTTAGTATGGCATAGATGAAAGCCTAGTTGTAGTTCAAGTGATCGAGAAAGGACTAAAGTTGCCACTTCATAATCTGAAAAAATATATTAAAATAAACTCCAAACTGAAAATGACAGTAGATTTCTTATAACGAAGAAAACATAAGTTTATGTGAGTCAACACTAACTTGTTAGGATTATACAACCAGTAGGGTTACAGTGAGAAAAAGTTATGAGAACTTCAGAGAAAATAATTTTGTGGAATTTTTCATTAGGATTTTGCAGAATAGCAAATGAATTTCTCTATACAAGTGGATTAAAAATTACACAAAATGACAATACAAGAGAAAAGTCCAAGAATCTCCTAGAAATTTGTCCATATTGTCAACAGATTTCCAGCTGAATGTTTCAAACAATGGAAATATAGGGATGTAAAACTAAAATTTTTATGACATATAATTTGGATAATTTGTATATGTTGTCGAAGTGGGAAAATCTTGCAGGATAAATTTTACTGGTTCACACAGCTCTATCATTACACAACAAAACTAGTTGATACACGCTAAGAATTTAATGTAAGAGTTTATTTGATTTTTACAAGGAAGTCAATAAGTTGGTAAATATCTTATTTACGGGTATAAGAAAAGTTTTGGCTGAAGGTTAACTTGATTTGATTCCTTCCCCAGTTTTGTAATTTAATTTATGCCCGAGTTTGATTGAGTTCTATATGTATAGGGTTATTTCTTTATTATTTTTAGTTTATTACAAATTTTAAAATCTCTACCCGTGCTGAATATGTTTATTATTTTTAGTTTATTTTTAGATAAATATGTTTATTGTGTTTAATTTTAAAATAAGTTGTATATTAATTTTATATAAATTTTCAATTATTGAACAATTTAATATTGTTAGAAAAATAATTAAATATAGTTTTCTAAAATATTTCCTAGACAAATCAAGTAGAGAAATTATAAGACAAAAAAATATATATGACAGATCAGTAAATCATTCTAAGACAAATATATATTTCATATTTTAATGAAGCAAGAATCCAAAAGGTAAAAAGTTAAATATGTTAATATTCATGGATCCAAATTTCAAATTAAATCCAAAATAAAAAAATATTATCTATAATAAATATATAAATTAACAAAAAGATTATATATAATAATTATATAAATTAATTATTATTCATTTAATGAATTATTAATTTAAATAATATAACTTTTAAATAGTAAAAAAATATAAAATAATAAAAATATCAGAACATAAATTTAATTTATGAGAATTTTTTAAACAATTTTTAGAATATTAGCATATAAATCTGAGTTATCATAATTTTTTTAGAATTTTTAAATGAAATTTAAAATAATAAAAAATATATTAGAATATAAATCTGAATTTTTTATATTTTTTAGAATTTTTAAATGAAACTTAAAATAATTAAAAAATATTAGAATATAAATCAGATTTATTATAATTTTAAAAAAAAATTATATACAATTTAAAACATTAAAAATATATTTCAGAATATTAAATACTATTTTAATTTAAATATATTTTTATATATTTTATTAGGATAATTTAATTAAGCTTTATAAAAGTCTATTTGAAATATTACACATACTTTGGGAATTGTTTAAATTAATTAAATCTAAAAATTAATTTTTTAAATAGGGCAACGGCGAATCACGAGGGTGAATAGAGGAAATCATACTTCTGGTGTGGTCACCGCTCTTGTTGCCGCCTCGCCTGCTGATCAATCGCTCTCTGGTGCCTCTTTATATGCTTTTTTTTTCCTTCTACTGTTGTGTGATTAATCGATCGCGACAAAAGGAATCGATTTGATTCCTTCGGTAGCACAATTAATCAATAGAGACAACACACATGCTGTCGCAGACGCGCGCGTGATGCACGCTGAAATCAACATGCGCCAAGTGTCAGTTTCGGCCGACCGGCAAAACAGTAAAACTGTTCGTGCAGCCCGGCACGGAACGACATTCTTTTCTTTTGTTGGAACAACAAGTGCTTCTAGCCATTGAAACCGATTTTGTGTCAGGGAGATTTTGAGGTACTTGATTGATTTTATGTTTATTGCCCCTATTTAAGCCTTTGAGGTGTTGCTCATGCCTTGTGCTTCAATATAAATGCTCTCGTGTACTGGCAGCAACCAGAGAGGGATATTTTAACAATGTTTATTGTCATAACGGGAGGGCTAAACTCCTTTATGAACTCTAGTATAAGCCATTTTGTTTTATGTTTTGCTCAAGATAATTTCAGTACAGTAATTGGTTAATTTCATTATGCTTTTAAGCTATTTCTAGCATCAGCATAACCAATCCATCTTATGGAAGGATTACAGTATCTAAGTGATGTTGTAAGAGAGGCAAGAGTTGGTGAAACGATTTATGCTTCCCTTTGCTATCAAACTTTATGGTTTTGAATGTGTTGTGTTTCCTTGGCATCTCTGAAAATTCAACAATTGGAGATTAAAAATCTTCAGGACATGTGCATAACTGTTGTTTGAGACGGGTTTCTTATGTTTAGCTCCTTATATGCATACCTTGTGCAATAACATGATATTCTAAATTGTAACAAAATGAGAATGTTCAACATGTTGCTGAAATGATGAAATAGGAAATAAAATAAACAAATGGCATTTTACCATTTCACACACTCAAAGTCCAACATTACTAAAAATGCACACTGCAAATTGAAATTTAACCAACGGGTTGGCCTATCTCCTGAACCATTATTGAATCATCACTCAAACCAATTGTCAGTGTTATAGCCAAAATACCTGAACGGCTATAAATGTTCAAATTTACATATGAAGACATGGTTGGATTCCTTGTAGCATTCTGGATTCATAGTAAGGCTTCATATCGCCAAATAAGATTATTTTTGTCCATTAAAGTGTTTGCCCAAAACTCAATGATGATGTTAAATTGCCAAAATGTGACATTTGAGGACGACATTTAGTACTCAAGTAATTGGTTTAGTCCCATTTAGGTATTTTACTTGGGTGTTGGTAGTTTTAAGGATTATAAATAGAAGGGTGTAATAGGTAAATGCTTCTGACCACCAATTAACTTACCATTTAGCCACTCGTCTTCGAGTCTAGGAGGTAATTCATGTTGAATAAGTTCAGTTGCAGATGGACGATCTGATGGGCTCAAAGATAATAGTCTTTGTAACAAAGTTGCCTCTCTGGGAAATTTGGCAGCCCAAGAAGGTGGAACTAAACTCTTTTGTTTAAGATCTGAAAGAACAATGTGTCTTTCCATTGCAGTAGCAAAAGGATGCCACAGCTCAAAGAAAATAACTCCTAAGCTGTACATGTCAGCCTGAAATATAGAAAAACCAGTGCTACCATAAACAAAGTGACATGAATACCATAAACAAAATTACAGCAGATCATGCACAGTATTAATCAAAAATAACATTGTTTCTCAAAAAATATCAGCAGTGACGTAATTTTATTGACACTATTGCAGGTCCATGCATGAATAACCCCAAGGTCAATGCTCACTAGCATGTAGAACAAACTACAATAACAACCAAGTCTTATTCCACAACAATAAGAATGGGTTGAAAACTAAAAGAAGATTGTTCGGCCAATCAACTACATTAGCAGTCCAATCAGAGAGTCAACTCAGACCAAAGACTAGAAAGCTTAGGAATCGACAATAGAAGTTGATTGATTGGTATACAGTGGTTATTACGAGAAGCAATTAATAAGGATTCCAAAGATGTGGACATGTCATACACTGTAATATCAATAGAATAGTCAACTCATAGTGAACAAATAGTCGATTAATGGTCATTGAAATAAAAAATTATAGATCCACTGAGACTTTGGGAGATTTGTTCTAGGAGGGCGAGGAGAAGTGTTATTACATTCCAGGGCTTTCAGGGGACATTTCAAAGCAACCAAAGTGACCAACCAAAAATGATCTCATTCATTTGTAATCTCCTTTATTTTATAATTTCATTTCTGCTTGCATTTGTTATGTTTCGTTGTAAGAACATGGATTGTAAGAGGTTTCTCCGCCTTTGGAAGGTGTCCAACAAGGAGAGAGTAGAAAGGGTTCTTAATCACGAAAATGTCTGGTATGTGTGCTTGTGTTTTTCTATTGTGATTTGTATTCTATTTCCACTGCACATACCAACAATTGTAGATAAGCACGATCAACAAAATTGACAAAAAAAAAATGAAAAGACGAATGGGCTATTAACCCCCTCTAGTGGCAAAAACGACCCTACAATTCAGTAGATTGGAGTTAATTTCACTAGGACCACTCCAGGACACTTCATGTGCTTTTAATAATGATTGTAGTGGTAGGGGCTCGAAACTCGGTTGGGGATTTCATCACCTCTGTGGAGCCCCGCCCAAACATTTGCCAATTTGGGTTCCTGTTGAACTCCCTCTCAATGGCGTGAGAGGGTAGTGAGGGGGGGCCGCTAATGTGGCAGTACCACAAAGATGTTTCACGATTTTGCTTTCAGTTCATTTTGCTTCACTTATGACGTTAAATTTATGCATATATCCTGTTGGACTAAGTAGTTAGATTTTGCTTATGTTCCTAGGATGCAAGAATGCTTTTAAGGATGTTTTTGCAGTGAATTTACTTAACAACTTTCTTATATTATGATTGAGTAATTGTGTTGGTGTTTATTAATGTAAATTTTTATAAGCTATGTTCTGGTTGTATGAAAATTTCTAGTTTAGTAAATACCACAAATTACCACAATGTTGTCATGTTGCCAATGATTGTAAAGACCTATTTGGAAAAATGGAATAATAACTCCTAATATAACTACTTCAAATGAGTACAAAGTTTGCCTGTAAGTACCAAAGAAATTACCACAATGTCGTCATGAGTTCCATGCCATGCCAATGGTTGTAAAAACCCACTTGGAATGTGACATGACAAATCCTAAATATAACTACTTTATATCAGTATAAACTACAAAGATTGCTTTTCTAACTACACTAAATAACATGGTTTACTAGGAAAAATTGGAATTACACCAAGATTAAAAAATTATGAATGACAATGTGCATTGGTAATTTCTCAGAGATACATATCCCAGAATTTTCAAAATGATCAAAGAACAACCATAACGTCTAGTGAAAAAGTAGATATTGATGAATGGAATGCACTAATTTAAACTCATTTCCTCGATACAAACCTTTTCATTTATTTGTGGCCAGCTCATCTCAACTTCAGGTGCAGTGTAAAAGTAAGTACCCACTTGACCAGTTCCATCCGTTGACATGCCTATCATTTCTGTTGGAAAATGTTGATCATGATCAAGCTGCTCCAACTGTAGGAATTTGGCTGTGGAAGCAATACTTCTCTTTGAGTAACAAATTCATTAAAGAAACTTAAACATAGATATTTGATGCAATTCTTCATTATTGACATTATATTACATATTTTAGCAATGAACACTAACGGATATCTAATAATAAGATAAGAAAAGTTCTTTACAATCTTGTAAGTGTAAAACCCTACGAAAATAACTTGAGGTTATAACTTATGTTCATGTAACTTTATTATTTTACTCACATGCAGACTTCATCTATTCCCTTCATACACGTACTAGATATGGGGATATTAACACACAATACCCCAAGTGGCTAGTTGATACTTTATTGATCCCTTGTAAAAAAATTATAGAAATAGTCATGTTGGAGATTTAGATCCAAAATTGTGCCAATACCTGTACCAGAGTCTAAATAACATAAATTTTAGAAATTCTCTTAATATCACCATTCTTTTCATAATTCTTAATTAAATTAAATTTTTCATTAAATTTTATGTCTTAATTTCATAATTATTATTTCTATTACCTTAGTTTTTTTAAGGTTTACTAATTTTCTAATATCTTATTGACTTTCATATTATTTTTAGGGAATATAATTGACATTGTGAAGATTAAATATAATGGGGCACTATAAAAGAAAAAAAATATATATGAGTATCCAAAAATGTGCCAGTTGCATGGGATCAGGTTGTAAGAACAATTACACAATATATGACTGTAATACTACCTCAAGACAAGTAACCCTTGATGGATTAAAATATAGATATTGTCAATATGTCCATGTTAAATACAAATTTGAAGTTTCACAAATAAAAGACTACTAAACTTCATGAAAATAACTACAATAAGACACGACACTAACGCAACATGAGAGATTATGAAAAAGGAGATCTCTGAACTAATGTTAGAGTAAATATTAGCTTTGAAAGAGAGTAAAATCTTCTCAGACACAATCTCCTTTAATTCACATCAGAATTGAAAGTACAGAAGGTTATTGAATTTTGAGGAAGTGAAATGAAAAATTGTTTTCTAGTTTAAAAAAAAAAGTAAGTAGTGTTTCAATAATTATACTTGTGACTAACAAGTAGATTACCGGGATGGACACTGAGTAATGATTGATATTGTTCTAAGAGTCGAAGAGAAGATGTCCAAGTGGGCACAAGCAAAGTTAGACATTTACAAGCAGGAAGAGAAATAAGATATTGTAAGAAAGAAAATGGCAAACCTATCTTCTATGTGCAACTGAGAGATTAATAAAAACTTTGCAGGCAAAATAAAGATAAGACGTCAAACAATGACTCCAAGGAAAAATGTTAAAGTCTAGTATCAAAATTGAGTTAACAGAGATGTTGGCAAAAAACCAATAACTATTCTCATCTTGAATCATTAAAAAGATATCAATAGTCAAATGAAAGATGAACATTCATGAAGAAATTAGGACAACAGCACTTCAGGAGCAGAGAATGAAAGTATCATCGATGTTACAGCGAAGCAGCATGGAAGAGATTAGTGATACCAGCCAGCACTGGTTAGACCAGATTTCAAACCATAGAGATAAGTTTACTTCAAATCAATACAAACAGTCTTTGTTTTGTAAACACCCTTCTTTTTAACTGATAGTGCATTGTCCTTTAATATACCTTCCCCTTGAAAGTTGTTTTTAAGTTTATTGGTTGTTAGGGCACCCATGAAAAGGGAGGTATGCATATCAATTATCAATATGGTCTACATTGATGTTGGACTTGCTGGTGGATAAAGTTGCACTCCTCCTACAGCTTCAAGGAGTTATCATAAGATGGATCAATCTAAATCAAACACATTAGACAATCGCAATCTCATTACAAAGATGCTTTAATAGGCTGATAAGAACTTTAATGGTTTTCTTGTTGGTGGATTAATTAAGCAATCAAGTGAAGGGGAGATCTTTCATACATTACTTCATTTATCCATGGTTATGTAAAGAGAATTATTGATCAATGACAGCAACAATGGGGTATATGGGGTCCGTGATGGTGAGGCGTGTTGACAGTGTGGATGGCAGACTTAAGGGGAGGACTGGAGGAATACAGAGCAGCAAAGAGTAAGTGATATAGTAGAAGGTTGTGTCCTCACTCGACAAAGATGATACCAAAAATAGCAGCCAGCTTTACTATAGAGGATGTAAGAGTGAAGGGATAAAGGTTGAGTGAAGAAAGTTAATTATATCAATTAACTAGAAAAATTCCACACAGAAACAAAATTATGCTATTTTAAGATTGAAATATGCCTATCTTGGAAGGACATGGTGAGGTTCACCCTCAAATATCGGAAAAAGAAAGACCTTGCAAGAGAAGCCTATTTTTAACTGACGCTAAGTTAGAAAGAACAAAATTATGTTATGCTATTCAATAGAGAAAATTTTACATATACATAAAGGGCTCTAACATTACACTTAATGAAGCGTAACCCATGTGGCATGTTCAACTAAATTTGTACATTATAGTCATAGAATTTTTACATTCAAAATAAACCTCATTAGCGTAAGTTATCTAAAAATAATATTGGCTAATTGATGACAAGTGTAGTTTAAACTTGAATCTTAAATTGGTTAGAGAAACTTTAAAGACCAAAGGTTTTAAGTTTAAGCATAACTACAACTAAATATACAAAATAAGTTTCAAAATCAAGGAAATAATAATTTCAAATATCTTGAATACATTATTTAATAAAAGATATTAATAAAAGGATAAATAGTAAGTGACTAAATAGAGATATTCTTCTATATTCTTATGAAGATTTCATTTAACTTTCACACTAAAAGAAAATTTTATAGGATTACATTGTGATCTGTCATACTTTATAGACCACAATGAGGACAGTCAGAAAGAAACTTATAAATAATAATATACTAGAGGTGAGAATTCTAACATGGACGTGCCAATATCAAGAGGCAATTGAGATAGCTCAAGTAGATGATAAAATGAGTAAATAAATATGTAAGGTGGTATAGACATGTCCAAAGGAAATCACTAGATTTTATAAATTTAGAATCATTGATATAATTTTTAATATATTTTATTATTTTAAACCATTTTATAGTTTTATAAATCTATCAGCAAGGATTCCTACACTAGTGAAATCAAACTTTCTGGCAATCTAAGTGTTTTCTTAGTATAGAGATTGCTCAGTCAAGGGAGGAAGATTAATATCTCATAATGAAAATATACCCAAGACATACTTGAGGAGGTAGAATTGCTAGGTGCAAAGCCAATTGATACACATCGATCCTAATGTTCGACAAATTCAAGGGCAGAGAAAGTTGTTATCTATCTCAAGGAAGTATATCGCACAATCATTGTGCCTATATCTAATTGTTGTAATTTCATGTAAGTGTAAGTAGTTAATTACTCAAGGCTCTCTACCATGACCATGAAGTGTCCTTAAGAGCTCTACAATATCTCAAGAATTCTCCACAGAAGAGTCACCTAGAATTGTGACCATCACCAAATATAGCATGTGGGTTGTATAAGTACAAATTGGGCAAACTCTCTCATGGATAACAGATCCAAAAATAGCACAGGCAATCTGATATCTTGAGATAGAAAGAAAAAAAACTATTGATGCAAATATTGTAGTAAGTTCAAGTGCAAAGAAAGAGTATAAAGATATGATTCTTGCTGCACATGAATTTATCTAGCTAACCATAGCTAAAGAATGAGCTGGGTAATGTGCACCTAGTTAGCCAGTGAAATATATTGCAATAATCAAAGATGACATGCACATTGTTTCTAATCTTATCCTTCACAAGAGAATAAAACAAATTGGAATTGATTGTCACTTTGTCAATCCATGGAGATTCTCACATAGAACAGTCACTTGCAGCTATGGATATAAATGAAAAGGGATCATAATTGTAATATATAAAGCTAAAGAGTGTTCAAGTATTGAACCAATGTTAAATTTGTACAACTGGTAACAGATCATGCGGACCAAGATTTCATCATCACCACTTCGATCAAAAAAAAATGTTATCAATTATATAAATGCACTAAAAAAGGTCAATAAAGAATAAAACATATTAGACTTACCGAGACCAAAGTCCCCAATTTTGATTTCGTTACGAACATCAAAGAATATGTTACTAGGAGTCAGATCACGATGGATTATACCCTGACTATGTATGTGTGCAAGACCCTCTACAATTTGGCGAAATAAATGCCATGCATACTCTTTGTCAGAAGAGGAAGAATAAGAGTCAAAATCTTCTCGTAAGGTCCTTGAGAAAGAAACTAAAAGTTAGGAATAAGAAAATGTTAATCGAACTCAGGCATCCATGTCTGTACAATAAAGAAACAATATGAAAGATAAAGTGCATCTATGCAAGAAAAGCTAATGAACACTAACCAAAATCAAAAATACCTATTCTTGACCTTTTTCATCCATCATAGTGAAACCCTTTTTTCAATTATCATACCTATTCATTAAATAATTTGACAAATTACATTTTACATTAAAATTATATCAAGATTCACCTAAAAGATACAAACTGGTACATCAAGATAAAAATTTCAGTACATCAAATTATTTCCAAATTAACCTAACTTGTGTGTCTTAGCATGAAACACAATGTTGTGACTCACAACTCGCAGAATCGCGATTATCCATAACTTAGTTTATTAACGCATACAATGTGTTCTAACACAGAAATGCAAAGTCATGACTTGCAGACTCGTAGCGTGAACATGGACATTCGATCAAAGTTGATGGCCTATGGACAGGCGGCGAGTCGTAGCTAACACCATGCACATACTCACCTAAGTCCTCGAGTTTATCTAGCCTATTCCTCCATGAGTCGACGATAAAAACATTCTCTGACAAAAGCAACCACTTTTCCAAGCAAAACGACCCCTAAACTGCATGACTCACATTGAAACCTCAAATATTCAAGAGCATGGACTATCAATGTCATTCAGTATCATGTTTCGATCATCAAACAGAATGATAAATTTTGGACATGTCAGGCGAGACGGCTCGAGAATTCAATCCATGCTTGTGTTCATCTATAGGTATACTTCTGACATGAAATAATTATTCTGCCGAGTTAGCAAAATTGATACTATTTTTGAGCAAAGACATGGACATGTATTTATTTCATCTATTTGTTCTATATAAGTTTGATGAGTTGCCCTTATGGTTTGTGCAACTTTCGCTAAGAATGACCATTGACACCATACTCGTTATGTGCATGAAAAAACCCTACATTGATTGAGGTGTGATTTTGAACATTTGTCATAGTTTTAATGCTGACTGACAACCTAACACATAGTTTTAACGCTGGCTGGTAGCCTAACGCAACCCTCCTTTATTCGAGCTTGGGACTGGCCATGATTGGGTTCGTCATGAGCAGAGTTATTGATTGAGGTGTGATCAAGGTTTAAAATTTCAATTTGTGCCGAAGTTTCAATTTATGGTCGGAATGATACAATTTCAATACGGTATCGTGTCGTGTCAATACGGTTTCAATACTTCTAAAATATTAAAAAACTAATTAAAAATATTTTTATTAATACTTAATTGTTATGCATACTTACTATTGAGCTAAATTTGATATTATCTCTTAAAATATTTGATACTTATTGAATAAAAGTCGATTTAGAGTAAACTAAAATTCACTAGTAAAAATGGCATATTAAATAGGTTTAAACTAGATTTAATTTTAATTTATTTTGATCCGTTTAAAATAAACTAAATTTATATATAAAATAATTTAATTTATTAATAATAGTAGTATATTTTATAAGGCTAGAAATTATATGTATTTAATTTTTATTTTTTCTAATATTATGTATCTTTCACCCTTAAAGGGGTTTTTTTTTTCAAGTTTACCGCTCGTTGATCAATGAATTAACCATACACAGGAAAATAAATTATATTTTTTTCTCATTTATGGATAGAAGAAAAAAATTAACAGAGGGAGGGAAAAGAAATATCTGCGAAATTTAAAAAAAATGAAAACAAGGATTAAAAGGAAAAAAAATAAGTAAATAAATAACATCATGACCCATCGTGAGGTCACAAGGGCCTTTACGACTGCCTCAAGGTCACAACGACTTCGGCAACCTAACGGCTCTAAAGTAGATGGGCAAAATGATAAATTCCACTCATGCTGCAGCTCAAGAGCTTATACCTTGGGTGTGATGACAATTGTGCAAACTTCAAGACATAATTAGGTAGTTGAACATTTTATAGAAAAAAAAAACATGACTTCGACCTTTTTTAGATTATTTATTTCTTTATGCCTCCTTCAACACCATCAAGACTTTTGCCTCTAATAATGAATTTTTCATTACAGCTTCTCCCTCTTATCACCACACTCTACCGCAAAAACTATATGAGCAAACATACAATGGCGGTAGCTGAAACGTGTCATTCTGATAAGAAAGCTCAATACTAGTCAGCATAAATAATCTCTCTTCTATCTATGTCAATCATGTCAATATGTACAATACCAACACTCACTATTCCTTTACATGCTGCAACACACATGAAGATAAATTAAAATAATATTAGTTACTTTTTTAGCTTGTGTCCATATAACATAATGTCAATAGTATACTAATCTAAAAGAACATAAAGTTCGAACTTGTGTATATAGCAAATTAGATGCATGGTTGTCTTCCCTTCTTTTTCTTCTTCATCTCTTTCCTCCTTGCACCTCTGTTTCGTCATTTAACACCATATAATGAAACATCGACACATTATTGAGGCAGTATCATTCCGATCAAAGACTACAATTCCAACATGACTCAAAATTTTAGAACTTACAACACAACTTTTTCTCACATATTAACATACCTCTATTTTTGTTGCCTTCGTCTGCATTCTGAAATTTCAATGCATACTTCTAACCCAAGTAAGCCTTTGATTAAAATCTCCCTATAGCATTTTACAAGGCAAGTTTGAGTGTATCACTCATCTTATTTCATCTCATATTATGGTTTGCAGAGATAGGAATCCCACATAGCAGAATCTAAGTTGATGTGGACTGTTATTTCTAAATGTGAGTAATAATAGAACTTGTAGACGTTGAATTTGCTAGTGGTTATAGATCTATGTGAGAATATACATCTTTGTTAGTGGAAATTTAGTCAAGTGTAAGAAACAAAGCTTAGCCACTAATACTAGTGTTAAGGCAGAGTACCAAATTATGAATCAATGTGTTTGTTTGATGAAGGAGATGAGATGTCGATGAAGTTAAATAATAAATTTTAGAGTATACAAATGTACCTTATCAAATAAAGTAGCGATTTAGATCAATGATGATTCATTCTTCATGAGCACAACAACCATTCATTAGTGGACTCACACTTCATTCATGATATTTTTCATTATATATCCACATTTCACATTTCTGCTACAAAACAGCCATTCACTAGTGGATTGCCACTTCATTTGCGATATTTTTCATTATAAATCCACATTTCACACTTCTACTGAAGAACTACTCTTCTTATTATTTTAAAAGGCCCCTCAAGGCTTCTCTTTTCATCAAGCTATTCAATAAGCCTCTAAATGCTTCTTTTTTCATCAAGCTATTTAATATGCAACAAAAAATGAATGATTGTTACGTGCATTTTTAAATTGATGTCAACATCAGAACAATTTACTTTATTACATTAGTAGTCAGATTACTTTTCCTATGTTAATCTTCTTGTGCCCACCTTTAGTGGAACGAATCTCAATAACAAGAGTGGGCCACCACAAGACAATTTGACAAGTTCAATAATTATGATCAGCTATGATCGGGTAACCAATAAGAAAAAGGAATATCCAGCACAAGAATTACAGAAAAACTTACAAAGATGTTAAGAACATTGCATTGCAACATTTGAAATGACCATAGGTGCTTATGCAAATAAATACCTGGGGCAATACTCCATTTGTATATACAGGTATGTTGATTCATTTCTACTTTCAACATTGAAATCTCCCAAACTGGCACCCAAATAGCTATGGCTAAAGCTTTCAGTAATTCTAGAACCAGCAGCAGAATCGAAATTATTGTTACCATATTCAGTCTCAAGCCATGCCTGTGAACAATAAAAATGTGAACTCAATGACAGAAGTGGAAAATGATTCTGTGATATATGTTAATCTACAAATGAATGAATAATGTTACACTTTAACCAAATAAAGCATGAAAGATACAAGAAAGAATTTGTTTATAGCATAAATAACTATATCTCAGCACAGCCACTACAACGTTTATGAATGAATTGACAAAGCAAGAGTAACTTAGTTCTCTATTCAAAGATTAAGAATTCTGAGTGTCTAACATATAAGCAAAAGCAAGCCAAATAACCAAGAATAGCTGGGATTTCCAGTCCAGTCCTCCAGATCATCAGAATACGGAGTACACCAAAAACAGTAGTTCCTCATATAGAAGAATCAACTTATGTAAACTCCATTGATAAAGTCAAAGTTGACACTTCCCCAGCCTATACTAATTCTTCAACATCCACTTCATCCATAAGTAAAATTACAAGTTGGATCACAATTAAACAAGAGTATGGACATACCAAGATTGCCTTGGTTTTTTAAGCTTTTAGAATAGCTTGTTTATAGCATAAATTGTCAATGTTTATAGCTTTCTAATAGGGGGTATTAAATGTAAGGACCAGTAGACTTGATGGGATCAGAATCATTAAGGAGGAAAAAAAAGAAGAGTATGAAAGGAATAAAATAAATATATTTAACAAATAAGATAACAAAATGTAGTCAAAAACTTCAAGAATGGTGCATCCTATATTTCATTAAATATCAATATTGTATATCAAAGTCCGCCAATGGCGAATAAATTCCGCCATGGCCAATCCCAAGGCCAAATGAAAAAGAGAATTACATTAGGTTTCCTGCCAACAAATGTTATGCATGAATCCATCAAACTATTACACAAATGCATACACTCGAAGAGGAAGCTTCCATGCCAACGTCCAGCAATCAAAGCCAAATTTTTATAGCATCATTTTTTAGCGCCACTTGTGGAAAATGATCAAATTGAGTGAGACATTGAGAGGAGATTTGCAAGAAGAGTTAATCTTGAGGAGCGGAAGACCCGCATATTTTCGTTGGTTCGACGTTGTACCTATGGGCCTAGAAATTTCTTTATAAAGTTCTTCTTGACTGACCTATCAATTTCAAGTTCCCGCATTGACTTACTTCAAATACTTGGGGACCTTTGTAGGGCTTAGGTGTTCACACCTCTTCCAGGCACCCGTGGACAACCCTGCGGTCTTGGGGTCGACCTTCTTATACCTTTCCTAGACACCAATAGACTACCCCACAGTCTTGGAATCGAGCAAACTCACACCAGTGATAATGGAGGCTTCTTCCTTAATTTTTTTATAATATATTCTTATTGCCAAATTACTAATCTTCAAAGACAACCTTTATTAATTTACTAATCCCCGAAGATAGCTTTCTATTATTTACTAACTTTAGACTTTCATGCACACTTCCTGGACTTTTTCAAAAATTTATAGATACTTACACTCTCCTCGGCCTCAACGGATCAAGTTGGTCTCCTTTATTACACTCTCGCTGACCTCATCAAGATCAAGTCAGCTTCTTAATTTCTTTATACTACTTTCCTATCATCAATTTACTAGTCCTCTAAGGATAACTTTTACCAATTCAGTAATCCCTTGGGTTTCCCATCTATTTACTAACTTTAGACTTCCACTCATTTTTCCTTGCATTGCTTCTGGGTATTTGTAGGTATAATCACTCTCCCCAACCTCAGTGGATCGAACACTCTCGCCGGCCTCATCAAGATCAAGTAAGATTTTCTTTATTACACTCTCCCAACTTCAGTAGGATCTAGTACATACATTGTCTCTATACAACAAGATCGAGGGCATACACTCTCCCCAGCCTATGTGGAATTGAGTCAATTTCCTTTATTATACACTCCTCAGCCTCAATGCAATGGAGAACCCCTCCCGAGCATCAATGGGATCAAGTATGGCCTAGCCTCAATCGAATTAAGTACGTATGCTATCTCTGAACATTGGGATCGAGTATATACACTCTTCCCAACCTACGCAAGATTGACTCAATTTTTTTTATTATACACTCTCCTCGGCCTAAGTCAAATCGGATCAAGCACCTTTCCTCGGCCTCAACAGGATCGAGTAAGATTTTTTCTATTACACTCTCCCCAACCTCAGCGGGATCAATTAGATACTCTCATCAAAGCATGAATGAGCACATACACTCTCCCCGGCCTGAGCAGGATCTAACAAGTCTTATAATGCTCTTTTCGAATTCACCGAGTCAAGGGAGTGGATCTTCCTTATAATGCTCTCCCTAAATTAATCAAGTCGTGGGATCAAGCAGGTTTTCCCTAATGTTCTTCTCAACTTCATAGATGTCTTCCTTATAATGCTCTCCTTGACTTCACTGAGTCACGAGATCGAGCAGGTCTTCCTTATAATGATCTCCCTAACTTAACAGAGTTGCAAAATTTAGTAGGTTTTCCTTAATGCTCTCCCTCATTTCATTGAACCGCGGGGTCGAATGGATCTTCCTTTTAATGCTCTCCCTGAATACGTCTAGTGGCAAGATCGAGCAAATTTTCCTTAATGCTCTCCTCAACTTCAATAAGTCGTGAATTCTCTCCCTAATTTTTTTATTAACGAGATTAAAGGGATTTTCCTTAATGCTCTCCCCTATTGCACCAAGCCGCAGGACCAAGCAGGTCTTCCTTATAATGATCTCCCTGATTTCATTGAGGCACGGGATCAAGTTGGTTTTCCTTATAATGTTCTCCCCAACTTCACTGAGTCACAAGATCAAGCAGAGTAAGTTAGAGTTCTTGTTTACCCTGCCCCCAACCTCTCCATCCCTCAGAGTCACAGGATCGAGCAAGGCTTATTTATACTCTCTTCGACCTCGTTGTTCTTCCTAGTCAGAGGATTGAATTGGATTTCTAACCTACCAACGGACCGGCTCTAGCAAAACAACAACGCATATTTAAAAAAGACAAGTAGACAAGAAAACATCTCAATTCATTAGTTTCAGAAGGGTACTTACCACATGTATTATATGGTATTACATTTTTTCAAAGGGATGAAAGGGCATACAGAGACCCCACTTGTGTATCCCATCAAAGTGGATCCATCAAGGTGGACGGAAGTCGAAACTAAGGCAATTCAATTGAAGCCACTAAAGCCTTTCTTAGCTTAACTCTAGTATTGGATATCAGCTTACTCTCAAGATTGTCGGCGACTACTAAGCGTTCACCCCCGCGCGAAACAGGCAGAGGTAAGAGAAGAGGAGCAATAAAGACTACTAGAAGAGGAAAATGGAAAGACATGAAATGGGGAGAAGGGGGAGATAGACCTTATAAACACCCTGCATTTGTTCCAACAGCAGGATTATAACAAGGTATGGTTCTGACATGAACAGACCAGTTCTAATAAAAACTCTCTCACTATGGTTGAGGGATCTACGTTGATCCCTAGCAACCAACGGCTTT
>JBBPFQ010000017.1:8157134-8173619 GCA_037974815.1 Kaempferia elegans
CCCTAACTTTGTATATAAATAGGGCTTCTTGATGTAATATGATATAATTTTTCTCCCATGAAATATTACAGAAACCAATGCAGATTGCTAAAATAAGGAAATATAAACAAGATAAGACAGAATGTTACTAATAGTGCAAATTATCTTCACATCAAGAAAAAATTTTAGCAGAATAGTAAAGAAAGGTCTGATATATATGCTCCTATAAACAAAGAGGTCAAAGCTTCCCCAGTTCCTCAAAAAATCACTGCTATGTATTAGAATAACTTTTATGATGTAGCTTCAGAAGAATTATCCAGTGAGCTTCCACCAATGCATAAAATTCAACATGCTATTGATTTTATATCAGGATTATAATAACCCAACCTACCAACGTATCAAATGAATCCAATGGGTCACACAGAATTGAAAGGACAAGTGCATGAACTACTGTCCAAGGGTTTAATTTGGGAAAGTCTAAGCCCATGTGTTTTCCCTGCACTGTTGACACCAAAGAAAGTTGGTAGTTAGTGCATGTGTATTGGAAGTCGTACGATCAATAAGATCACCATCAAATATCAATTCATAATTCCTGACCATGATGATATGTTGGATATGTTGATTGGTTCATATATCTTTTCAAAATTTGAAGTTTTCTTCTTCTTTCCACCCTCAGACATATGGTCAGAAAATATAGTCAATAGAAGTTTGAGTTATTTAATTGTTGCCTCATTGGAGATCATGTTACCACATGGGATTAAGTTCTTGCTCTTGTTGAGTTTGGCATATAACAGTAGAGTGAATCCACTGCGCACAACTCATTTAAAATTGTTACAGGTATGCTTCCTAGAAAGCAAATTGATTTGGTTCCTATACCATTAGAGGCAAGACCAAATGTCGAAGCTAATGCTTTTTGCAAGCACATACAAGATATAATATGTGATGTCAAACATAAAATTGCTCTAAGCAATGAAAGATATAAGACATATGCTGAGCTAAAAGAAAGGTTGCTGAATTTAAATAAGGTGATGGTCTGTATAAGGCCAAAACGATATCCAAAAGGGGTTTATAAGAAACTTCATTCAAGGAATGTTGGTCCCTACAATGTTCTAAAGAAAATAAACTCGGTCATGTCCTTTATCAACAAACATGGGTATTAAAAATATCTTCAACATTGAGGACCTCACCTTATATTTTGAACATGAAGATATTATGACAAGTAATGAATACAATGCTCGTCTGCCATTACTTCAGACATTGAAAAAAGGAATTGAAGATGCAATCAACCATCAGATTGTGTTAGAAAAGAGAGGTGGATATCAAAAGTAACTTATCAAATGGATGGCACAATCCCTTTCTGAATGCACATGGATTACTGATGGAGAATTCACTAGCTGAATTGAGATCAAAGATTCCATGCTTTTAACTCGTGAGGGATGAACAGTTAATGGAGGCAAGTGGCAATCTCCATTAAAAGTTTATAAATGCAGAAAAAATGATTTCAAAACCCAACTTTTAATTTGGCATACTTTGGAAAGTGATGAGCCTATTTTAGAAACAATATAAAGTTCAACAATTCCAAATGTTTAAAGTTAAAGTTTCAAGGTAAAAAATCATTCCAATGTGTTTTAACTTCTACTGTGCCAATTAAGAGTTTTTATGAGTTCTTTATGCTTCCTATGTGAGTCTTGATGAGTGCTTATATTTTCTATGCAAGTCTTTTATGAAATCTTATGTTTCCTATGTGAATCTTTATGAGTTCTTTGAGTGCTTTATGTTTGTTATGAGTACATTTACTAAATAAATATGTATGCTGAGTTTGTGAGAATCAAGTTCTATGATGCAATCTCCCTATGGTGTGATGCCTTCGAACCCTTAGGTGTGATATCTAAGTTTCTACAACCTTTCTATGCTCCTTTGCCACATAATTTCAGATTCCTACCCCACAAACCTTCCAACACTCAATTTCTATTCTTGTGTTGCATCAATGTTCTATCCCAACAATAATCTACACTTAAAATACATATTATTTGTTCCGAACTATGCAAATTTAACTTAATGGCTCAAATCTATCCATTAAGCTATATAATGTTTTCTTTTAATAATATTCTAAACAGATTTTTTTAGTATATGTTATATTTAATGAATGTGGTATATCATTATATTTGTGTTAATTCGTAAGAAGCATTCTGTCCGTCCTTTATTAAATATGACCATTTCATGGTGTGTGTGTACCTTAAATTATATTATAATACTGTGTGTATATATATATATTGGACGGCCCAAATCCCATGAATGAATAAAGTTAGATTGGATCTCACATATCTCATGAGATTGAAAGGTAACGTAACAAAACCAAGATAATGTAGGATTCCTATGTTGCATCCCAGTGAATCTTTACAAATTTCCACAAATTATATGCACCATCAAGGATTGTTAAAAGAATACTGAATAATTGTACCTCTAAAGTATATATGGGTGTTCAAATATTCTTGTTATATTCACGGAGCCAATACCCATTAACAAAATATCAACTTAGATAATTCCCAAGTAGTTATTTTTTCAAGATCATGAGAGAGGAAACAAACTTTGGAGTTGCCTCATGTATGCAAAAGTCCTACCCTTTTTTATCCATTCAAGCACAAACCCTTTCCCTCTTAGATCTAGCAAAGTCAGCTCTGACATGTGAAGGATCCTAGAGTGACGAGAGAATATTGCTTTATTCTCTAGTGTTACTTTTCATCTCATGTTTCAACTATGTGCCAATATTGTCACCATCTTCAGCACGGAAGATAATGACATACATATAACAGCACGTGAAAAGCAAGTATGTGTGATACTCTCCCTCTCCACAAATTGTGCTATAGCCTGGGTGATTTAATTTTGTGGTCAATTAGGGGATCATCACATCTTAGTTGATTGAGGTTGAGTGCTTGCATTTTTATTCTCTAAGGTTGAATGCTGACATTTACATGTTTTATGATAGATCTAGGTGGTCTATGGGTGAAAGAGTTCAGGAAGTTGAAGCCAAAAAAGTAAGGCATAATCAAACCCTTGAATTTGTTTGATTTCTTTTGGTTTACTTGTATCATTGTTTCTACTTCCAATGGTGAAAGATTCGAGGTGGTTACTCATAATAACAAATAGCAGCTTTTTAGGGTAGTAAATAAGCCAAATTTAACCCAGCTTTATATTTTTCAAACTTGTTTCATAAGGTAATCGAGCCAAGCATAAAATGAATCGTGTCGTTAAAATGATTGTTCATACTTGGCTTATTTATTTTTTAAGAGTTTGAGCATGGTTCAAACTTGGCTTAGTCTTGATTCAAGATTGGCTCATTTAGATGTTATCAAGTTCTCAATTCAAGTTTATTTGGTTTTTGAAACTTTTACATTTTTAAACTTGCTTGGTTGGTTAATGAGCTTCATATTATAGGCTTGTTTGTTCATTTTGAGAGTTTATTTATTTACAAGTTTGATAATAGCTTTGTTGATGAATATGGTTCACAAACAATTCACGAGCTGAATGCGTATATGTTCAACCTTCTTCATTCAGTTTAATGAGTTGTTCAAGTTTATTCATTTAATGAACCTTGTGTATAATGAAAAAACATAACCAAGTTCTTATAAAGCTAAACACCAAGCATGGTCTCAAAGTTGCTAAGCAATTTTAGAAAAGGTCTCAAATTTCAAAGCCTTGACCGGTGCATGGAGGGAAAAGAATGGCATAGAAAACAAAAAAAGGATGAACTTAGTAAATGACCAAGCAAATAGAACAACACCTCAATATCTTCTCGTTAACATGAAGATTTTTATCTTTAAGACGAATCTTTTTTAGAGCATATTGCCGTCCATCCAGTTTATTTCTACATAGAGCAACATGACCAAAAGCCCCACGACCTGCAAAATATACATACATTAACATTAAGACATTCAAGAACTGAATTAAACATTAAAATGTCAAAGGTAATTTAAAAAACTGAAAAATTAGTAAACAATAATAACAACTAAGTCTTTATTCTACTATGTGGGATCGACTATATGAATCGTCGTATATGACTTAATCCTCTACTATATCGTCATCTATATTTAAATAAATCTATCATATTTTATCGTTGTTAACCAAATCTTTTATGATTTCCCTCTTCCTATATTAATGTGTATTTATCATGGTCTCACATTGCCTAATTAGAATATTTATTGGATACCTAAGTTCATGTCCAAATATCATTTTATATGTGTATTTTGAGGTTTTCCTTCAATAGGCACAACTCGACTTTATATCTAATATTCTCATTTCTTATATGTTCAGCCTCATATGCCAACAGATTCACTTTACCATCCTCATCTATGTGATTCTCATCTTTTACTCGTGTATTCATTTCATAGCATTTAACTTCATATAACATAGTAGATTTAACCACCGATTTGTAAAAACTTTCTTTAAGCTTTAGAAGTACCTTACAATCACACAAAGCACCTAATGTCCTCCATTTCAACCATCTTGTTTTTATCTCATCTCTATCACCTCCTAATTCAACAATTTTATTACTACCTCTCATACTATCAAACTTAAATTCTGTATCTTCAGTCTTTATTCTACTAAACCTAAATCCTTTTACTTCAATGTTTCCCATTACGATTCAAGTTTAGATTCACTCGTTCACATGTCTCATTGACTAGAATAATATCTTCTCAAACAATATGCACCATGATAATGTATTTTGCATGTATCCAAAAAAAAAAGTGAAAAGATAATATTCTTTAAAAATCAATATTAAAATTTCAGCCAAATATCTAAAAATTCAAGAGATAATTAAGCTCAACCACAATGTAGTGATAGACTTCTATCTCTTAACAAAACATCAGTTATGAAGGATCACACGTGGATCAAAAGTCAGTATTGCAAGGTGTTGCTTAGTAAAGTAGAAATGGTATGTTGCAAATTTCCTCACAAATAAATTGAAAGAGTTCTAATCCTTCTTCGTATATCTGAAGACGCCTACAAGGACAAAGGAAAGAGGAAAAAAGATCAAAAGGCGAGAAGCTAAAACCACATGAACATGCAATAATAGACTTCAATATCTTCATGAAACATAAGATATAAAAGATCATAAGTGAATTAAAAGTCAATACTGCAAGTTGTTGCTTAATGTAAATTGTAAATTTTCTCACCTAGGAAGTTCAAAGTGTGTTGATCCTTCTTTCCATATATGAAGACACCGATGAGGAGGAAGGACAGAAGAAGATGATGAAAAGACGAGAAAGAAAAAGAGGAAAGCCAATAAAAAAAACCTTAATCATCATCACATTGACTCATGGAAGCCTCACACACTTGTCTTCGCAGAAGCCTTGCTTGCCTCAGGGGAACCTCAATCAAGTTGTTAGCATCATAGAAACTTCATCTGAAGGCTCTAATGGCGTTTTAGTAGTCATCATCGCATGCGTCACTCAACTTCATTGTCTCAAATAGTTTCATGTGCTTATCAGCAGGGGATATTTTTTTTCCTCTTATCTAGTGTTATCCATGTCTCGAAATTCTCCTTTTTCATCCAACCTAATATGGAAACCAATATCAAACTTAATTATTACAATTCTCCCATGGGCATAAGCCTTCAAGGTTTCTCCTCAAATGTCATGAAAATGGTCAATTGGGCATTATCTACCTCTCTCTCTCATGCCAAGAAAAATGTGGTCTTTTGCTCTACAAATAACAACACCAAGAAGTCATGTAAATATTTCCCATGCCCACCACTTGTTCCTCCTTATTGCTCTTATTCCTTTGTGCAATTTCCTTGATTTCTTTACGAGGAGATCATGAGTCGGACAAGAAAGACCTCAAATTTAATATCTGTACTAACATTTAAAATCTTGGATCATACTAAAGTTTTGCTTTTTAACTAGAATGATATTGTTTTGGTATCCTGCTAGTGTTTCAACATATAATATCAGTGATAAATTGGAGGGTGGAAGAAGAAAAGAAATAAAGAAAAAGAAGAAAAAGAAAAGATAGATAGATATATGCCTATATCTAAGAGACTTTGAATCACACTTGAAATGGTACCTTAAAAAAAACAATTAATATTTCAATTCATCTTGAAAAGTGTTGTAGCACGTCAAGGATTGTCAAATGTCAGTATGAAACGCTTGGTGTCATATGCCTGCTTCCCGTCTCTGGTACTTCTTTCCTTCTCCCCTATCCTCCTCTCCCTCAATCATTCTTCTCTCCCTCTCCCTCTCCCTCTCCCTCTCCTTCTATGTTTTTCATCTTTGCAGCACCCCTCTCCTTCTTCCCTCTCCTCCTTTCTCTCCCTCACCCTCTCAATTTTTCGTCGTCTCAACACTCCTCCCCTCTCCTCCTTTCTCTCCCTTTATTTCCTTCATTCTGATATGTCCAAGTCAATTCACTTGTCAGTCAACTAGTGAAATGGTGAATTTTGCTCGTGTCAACCGGCGCGACTTAGCACCGAAAACCATGCTCTCAATCCTCTCATCTATCGGCAGCATTGGTTAGGTCACTTGTATATCACTTTCACAATTTTCTTTGATCCTCGCCCTGACACTGGCAATGTTACTGTCATGCATATACCTTCTAGTACTTACAAGAAGAGAAAACAAATAAAGCTCAATTGTCACTTTATAAAGGAAAATATAGAGTCCATAGAGATAATTTCTTTTGTTAGTTGCATTAATCAATTGGGAGAATTACTAAATTTTTGAGAGGGCTAAAGCCCGTTTGCAACAAGTTGTATAATATTTTTGAACTAAATTGATAGGGATGTTAAGGATCTAATTGTAAACAGATTAGGAGTTACTTCAAAATATACTAATCTTAAGGAGGTGAATGTAAAATGACAATGAAAAAATAGATATAAAGGAGCCTACTTCAGGAGATTAACCTTCATAATTTCTCTATGTCGATAGTGGCTTCTTTCTATGTCTCCATCTATAACTATGGATACATCATCCCCACGGGATGGACTGATGGCCAGTGCGTGAGGTATTGCGACCAATCTATAACTATGGATACATAGGATGCTTTAGGATCTAAAAGGTGTAAGCAAACCTATAGATGGAATTCAAGATGAAATTTTAATAAATTGGTCACTTCAAGAAGCTTCCATAATCAAATGTAGATTTCTTTGTAAATGCATGCAACAATACAGATATAATAGGCAAGCAATGTTATGGAGATGATGCATCTATGCATAACATTTGCCTATGTTTTACGTTGATTGCACCCTAACACAACCCTCCTCCTTTATCCAAACTTATAACTAGCCTTGACTAATAAAATTCATTCAAATATAGATAATAATATAGTAAGGGATCGAGAGGATCCATATAGTCAACTCCACCTAGTGAGATAAAGCTCTTTGGTGGTTGTTGTCATTATGTAACTAATTGAAGGACTATAAACCTAATTGAAAATCTATTGAAATGAGTTCAATCAATAAAAAAAAATATAAACCATACTCTTAAGCATCCTCAATTAGAATAATTATTTGTCTGTGATGTATGAATTGCTTGAATAATTGCAGCATTCAGACAATATCAATAGCTAAAATCTGAATAATATCATTGTAGTAACTGATGGTATCAATGTGTTAAGTGCTAACTGTACCAATAATATGTAACCCAAACTCATGAAGCAATCATTTTTGAATAAATCCATATTATAGGAGACCATGCATGCATGCACCATTACTGAATCTAAAATCATAGAATCGGTGTATGACGAGTGCAGTTATTGGGTCAAATATAGACCTAGGTTAAATATAGACCCGATCATAGAATCGACAGTTCGAAATAGCCGATATGACGGTTCAAAAAATCTCAACCTAGATAGTCAACAATTAACTATTCGGAACGGTTGATTACAGTTCGATTGACGACGGTTAAAAATTATTATTTTTATTTTAATATATATATATATATGAAGAAGAAAAAAACATGAACTTATTTAAGTTGCTTACGTATCTTAAATATAAAAGAATTAAAGTCTGCATGATCATTTATTCCTTTGGTATCAAAATCTTTTACTTTGTCCTTTGAAAGTCGTGTCATTTTTATTCTTTTTGTAGTTTTTATCCAATCATCAACTCTAAGCTTCCAAAGAGTCGGGAGCCAAAATAGATCGTCTTTCATCCGAGATATTATTTTTAGAACTAAATATTTGTTCTACAACAATAGTTGATATTAGACAAGCTTTGTTATGATAGAGAGAATGGGATAACGTTAGGTCTTTTACGACCACCATCATAAAATATCAAAATCTGACTCACTGGCTATTTCACTGAAAACAAAAGAAGACATAAACTAATTCTCAAGTTCTAAATCCTTGAGTGCCAATATGTTATAATTATCTTCACTTTTACTAAAATAATGTATCATAGACCAAGACCAATTGATCTTGCATTAATACCAATGGTTTTTTTATCTAACATTAACATTGTTATATTTTAGTGTGATGAGGCATATATATCATACAAGTTAACTTTGGATTGATTTTGTATGTTCGATAATAGTCTTCACTACATATATAATTTTATTATTGAACAAATTATATTCCTTAGTAAATTATTATTAAATAGATTAGTCAAATGGTCTGGGTAAACTCAATAAGTTATGTGTTGAATGGATAAAAAAAAAATTTAGACCAATGAGTGACATATTAATAGTTAAATGAGATTAACAAATTTAATGAGTTAAAGGTGGAATAGTCTCACATTAGAAAACTCAAACAAATAAGTTAAAAAATTGACTTCAATAAAAAGGTGGAATAGTGCCACAAAAATTTAAAACACGAGTCGGTTTATATTGAATCACACCATTAATATCATGAAAATGTTATAGATATTACTAAATGAGAGGCTCTCATTAAAAAAAAAATCTAGACTAGTTTTAAAAAATTAGAGATTTAAAAGAAATACCGACAAACCACCAATTCATCGGTTCACTTTGGGTCCAACCTATAACCGGCCCATTTAGAGACGGGCATGTTACAGTTCTGGCCCATTGAACTATGTCAACAAGTAATCAGCCCTTTGACCCGATCACCGTTCTAGCTCGAGTCCAAACTAAATAACTTGGCCCATTGACTCATGGGCAGCTCTAACTAAATAAAACAAAATGGTTTTTGTCTAATGAAATCACACAAGAATACCCAATCATAATATGTTTGGATGCAAAACTTCAAAAAACTAGCACTAACTTACATGCATAGGGAAGAATATATCACCCATATTGCTGAACTTTTATTTAATTATTTACTGTGAAACTCAAAACCAGAAGTCACATGATTCCACCATGAAAGCTTAAGCCATACACATTAAAAACACCATTAATTTTTTAATTCATAGATTCTTATATATAAGATGAAAACTAAAGCCAACGAAGCAAACAGATCATGCATGCTGCGCACTGGATGGTCAACTTACCAAGTGAGCGAACCTCCTCAAAGTCACTTAGGTAACGTGAAGTTGATTTAGATGAACTACTGTCCATTCTCCAAAACTCGGAGAACCTTGAAGATGCCTATAAGAAAGCATGCAAAAGAAAGAACTAACCCCCAAATTTTTCAATCTTCAAATTATTGAAACAAAAGTTCACAACACAAACTAACAACTTGTCGTCCAAATGCATTATTAAATGCTTCAGTAAATTCTGAAGAGGGTGCAGCAACCAAATCCCTAGCCCATTCTGAAAGAACCTGTTCAAACTCCAAACTAAATTAAATAGTAAATTAAAAACAACATACGAAAATAGGAGATGGTGGTGGCAGTGGTGAAGCAAATGCCTATGGAACACACACCCCTATTTTCCTTAACTCCAGTGATATTTCTGGTAAAACATTAGTTAGTGATTCCTTTGAAGAGCAAGCAATGCGAAGTAAATGTACCTGACATGAAAGACAAAGAAATATGGTTAGAAATTCTACATATAAAAGAGAAAACAATAGTTGGAAAAGAGGATCACCAGAAGAAGATCTTTTCCTCTACTTTGAGAATCATCACTTGTAACTGAAACATAGCTAGATGAACTTGAGCATAAATCATCTGAACCAAAATTATCATTCTCGGTTACCTGCTCTCTAAGGTCCATGCACTGTCAAGATCATGTGGTACATCAACGTAAACAGTGATCTTAGGCAAATTCTACTAACTGAAATAAATAATCTGATATTTTTAAACTAGAGAAAACAACTATAGATATGTCAATCAACTTCAGTAACTATAATGAGATGTGTTTCAAAGTTGATTTCCACCAACAGACAACTACTCAAACATGTAATAAATATCATGCTCAATGAAGAAAAACACAATGATAGTGGATATTCAAAGATTCAAGATAGTTTGGTTAATAATGCTCAAACAAAGGCATAAGGTGAGAAGTTGAACAAATATCACATCAATTACTAATTACATATGATTTCCACACTAGCCTGCTTTGAGCACAATAAATTTAAGAATTAACAGTATGCATTTTTACGCTTAATTTTATAAATGTCATGACAAGTAGCAAGTACTGGAAAACACAAACTTCCCACAAAGTTTTTAAATCTTGGTTTCAGAATCAGGGTTGGCCATCTGGAATGATTTTGTAGAGGTATTGATATTTTACTGTGACAAAATGAGTCAGGTCATGATTTGACTATGTCAAACCTATGTTTCAAATGAATTTATAGTTCATACTTTCCTATAGTTTAGACTGACACAGCTTTATGATAATAATGCCATTCCAAATTGTCTCTAAGTTTTCCAACCAACCATACCTTGAACTTCCTTAAAGAAGATAGTTTCGGTGTTATTGAGAAGTTTAAATTTGGATCTTAATTGTCACATGCTAGTCCATGATGTGGTAACTCTATCATGTCGTAACTTAAATTTTGTTTGAATAAACCAACACTCTTCACCGAGCTTGTGCTTTCACCAGGTTACTGAGTTGGCATCTCAAGTTGGGATGGATTAAGGTACTAACATTTCAAAATTGGATACTTGTTGCCTAGTTTAAACCATCTATGCTTTATCATTCTAAAAATACATAAAATTTTGATGATCCTTGTTACTTCGCAACCTAAATTAAAAACTTATAGTCACCTACAGCAAACCAGACACATGGCAACATTCAAACTTCTAGCTAGGAAGAATGTGGGGCCAACAATGCAGCACACTGAACAAAAAGATTTTTTACAAACACTAAACTAAAAGGTCAAGGTGTTGAGAATACTTTCTAATAAGCTCGTTCATCAACACTTGGAATTCTTGATTTTTCGAGGCATTGCAAGCATTTCATAAGTAAAAAAAAAATGAACTTCTTTTTTCCATACCTCATGCTTTGTGCTGTCATTAATATTCTGCAAAGTATCTGGGAACATTGGTATAGAAGAAGCCTTTGGAGATGAACTTATTGTGTCATTGTCACCTTCTGCAACAACATTTAGCTTTACAGAAGCTGATGGTGAATCCCCATGTTTTATTAGATTTATTGCTTCATATTTCCTATTTTGCAGCAAACTATCATCTCTGACAGGAATTTCAGGATTAGCTGAAGTATGAGAATCCAAATAGATATTGTCCTTCAGATTGGCTTGCCTAACTTCTATCTTAAATATTTTGCTAGAGTTGCTATTCATAGTTTTTTTGACATGACTCAATGTTACATCATTACCACACAAGTCGCTGTAGAGGTCAACCAAACTATAAACAGAAGACCCATCAGAATAACAGTATTTGTCAAACTGGGGTGTTGCTTCCTCACTCTTTATGCAAGAACTAACATAAGGAATCTGCCATAGTAGAACATAACATTAGCTAGACTGGAATATAAAACTCAAATTTTAGAGGAAAAAGAGAGAGAGATAACATAGTACATAGACATGCTTATAGTCAGCAGACATGCTTATAGTCATATTAAGTTATGAACCACCACATAACAGAAAATAGACATGTAATTGTGCTTGATAACACTGGAATAACAAAACGCAATTAAAACTCTGAAAATAAATAACAAGACGTACCAGAAAAAAAAACAGAACAATTCAGTTAGACCTCTACGGTTCGATACAATTCTCAATTCCAACACTTTTACTTGTGCTGATTGGCAAGTTGATTTAACTTCTTAGTCTCAATCTGCCCCTTTTCCTCGACCATGAGTTTCTTAATGAAATCTACCTTATCCTTGACTATGGAGAGGATGGAGAATGTATGTTTACAGATATCCCCTTAAAGTCATAGGTACACCTCAAGTTTTAATGTTTTAACACTGTACCAACACCACGACCTCACAACAACCTCATGATGGCCTCGAGGGTGTCAGGCCCCCGCATTGACCTCTAAGAGGATGCAGAGGGTGTCGCAACCCTGTGTGGCCTTCGAGGGGCCCAACAGCTCCGCAAGGGCGGGGCACTCGCAACAGTGCCGCAATTTTTTAAAAAAAAAATTAATCTTAAAGGTTAATTTTTTATTTTTCTAATAGGTATTTCCTTTTCCCTATTAAATTTTTCCTTCTTAATTTTTTTTTTCTCTTTTATCCATTAATTTTTTTCTTCCTTATTAATTTTTTTCATCTTTCATTCATTATTGTTTTTTCTCCATTAAAATAAATAAAGAGAAAAGAAAAATAACTCTTAAGGTAAATAAAGGAAAAACAAAACCTCTTAACCTCTTTAAAAATGATTATCCTTTTCCCTTCTTATATTAAAAAAATTAAATATACTATAATTTCTAACTTTATAAAATGTATTACAACTAATAAAGTAATTATTTTATATATAAATTGGATTTAATTTTAAATTTATCAAAATATATCTAAATCAAATATAGTTTAAAACTTTAGTTAACTTAAATCAACTTTTACACAATAGAATCAAACATTTATGAGATAACACCAAAACTTAATAAAATCATTCAACATGTCAAATATAAGTAAATAATAAGCATCTATAACGATCAAATGTTAGTGAAAATATTTTTAATTAATATATTTTATATTTGAAAAGTACCAAACCATATTGGCACGGAGAGGAACCGAAACTGTATCATTCCGGTCAAATATCGAAACTAGGTGGAAATTTTAAACCTCGGGTAGTGGCAATACAAAGAAAAAAAAACAGCCACTATTGAAATTTTGAAATTAGGGTTAAAATAAAATGACCACTAAGTCTTAATGGATTACTATTTATGAAACCAGATTTTAAGCCTCCATCATGTTACAGTATGCAGACTTACAGATTCATGTGATTCACTGAAAGGAGTAATTTCAGATAGAAACTCTTGAGCTGCTTCCACCAAATTGAAAATCATTACCCGTCCTTCCTGGGCATTAACCTTTGCCTGATATCAAGGATCACATAAATTCACAACAGAAAAACAGAAAGCATTTGTAAATGGCTGTTTTACTACTAATACGAAGATTAGAAATGATTTCCATGAAGCTAATTTATTGTGCATAAATGACTTGCATCATACAATTTTTTCTGCCCCACAATATACCCAGAGGACCCACATGGACTTGCTATCTTCAACTAAAAAAAATAGACTATAAATTGAAAAACCTACTTTATACTGTAACGTCCTACTCTGTGATTGGTGCCAGTTCGGACACTTGTTGTATGTCACTTGAATCTAAAGTAATCCCTGCATAAATAGTTTACATGTCCATCTGCAGTTTCGAGATAAGGGCAATCACCAGCCTCCAATAAGAAATTTTCAGATTAGATTCAACAGCTGAATTCATATCAAGAAGTAATTCAACTTTTTCAGTCGGATCAAGAACCTTTGTCAGAACTCCTAAATAATTGTTTCTCATGAATGCAACATCTCGAGCCTTTATCCAAATCCATAAATAATCATCTGATCAGAAGCCTTCATAAGAGTACTCGTATCCACTAGCAACTCTTTTAGGTAATAATGTTTTTACAAAAATGATCAAGCTAGTAGGCTACAAACTGTGAATGAAAAAATAATGCCCTACTAAAGAGTGATTTAAAAATATGAACTAACAAGGGCATAGACAAATAATGAAATCATCAGTTACTTAATTTTCACCTGAATGGACCTTAAACTTAATGAAGACAATGTTTTAGTGTTCAATTTCAAAAAATATCAGCTGTGAGAAAAAGGACGGCCATCCTAAGGAAATTACAGACATAGTCCTAGCTGAGTCATAAGACCTAAAATGAGTTGTGCGACTCGATGTAAATACTTGATTCAGTTGAAATAACTCTATGTTTACATAATAAGACCTAAAATGAGTAGATACTGCCTGCATATATGATGTTCCCTTTTATCATCAGACAGTAGGTTAGATTGTCCTTTACAACTAGAAAACAACAAATACATATCATGCCCCAGCACTAACTAGTAACTCATTTGACAGCGTGATTAACTTAGAAAACTTAAGTAGGAAAATCACCGTCATTCGTTTATGTCAATGCCTAAACCATTATGAGTATTAACAGAATTGTTTAAGATGTCAGCAGCAACATTCTCTGACCTGGTCAAGAAGCAAAACAAGGAGTCTATCAGCATCTTCTTTTAACAAACCTCTCTCTGGTGTTATCTGTAGTTTGGGGCATTTGTATGGATAACCAGGTAAGCATCTGCAAGCAAAGAAAGATGATGAATTTGAAAAAGATTCAGACAATGTTAAAAGGTGCTGATAAAGGAGTACCAAACTGCAAAACGATGGTACTAACCTTACCAAGAGATTAGCAGAAACATAGAGATCATCATAGCCCATATCGCTTGAGTAAGGCCTGTTTCATATTGTCACAAATTGGAACGGAGAAGATAATATAATTATAATTTGCCACAATTTTCAAGTACCTCAGCTTTATCGAAAAAGAAGCATGAGGTGGTTCGGATATGATTTTGAAGTCGTCCTGGAATATTGAGTTCCTGAGATAGGAAGCAAGTCATGGGTTAGAACTCATCAATTAAGTGCAGTCAGCGAAACTATTATGAACCCAAAGAATCAATTTTCATTTTAGGATCATTCAGAAAAAACATCTGAAGGCATTCTTACAGGAAAGTTTAAATAGGATTCATACTTTAAAAAGGTCCGTTGACACTAACCACAACTTGCTCAGTCATGGCGACTGGCATGGATGACATGGCACACGAGAGTATCAATCTAAAGAGAATTGGATATTTCAGTTCCTATAGAAAGTTACTTTCCAAGGTTTAGTTGATAGGATCTTCTCAATGATATTTCTCATGTGAGTATAATCTCTGATTCTGTAATAACAAGCCGAAACAAAGGCAATGAAAGGATGAAACGGAACCCACAATACAATCAGCTCGTCGGCAAGCAGGTTTTCATCGACCACGGCGGCACATGAGGAGTCCTTGGAGGACGCCCAGCCCCTGCCCCGTCCTCCTCCGCTTCGCTTCTTCTTCTTCTTCGAACTATGCCCCATCACTCGCAGCCCCGCCTCAAACGTTTACAAATCTGGTGCTATATCATCGACTTCAATGGCAATTCATACCACCAATCGCAAATCTAAGACCTGTCAATCGAGGATCGGAAGAAGATACCTAGGGCGGGCACTGGGAATAGAATTTCAATCAGCCGATCAAGTCGTGGAGTAGGAATCAGAAATCAGTAGGCAGGGCCAAACCGGGTTACCACAGTCAAATCGCTTTCCGATACGAGATTTTTTTTCCCGTTTCCCAGGAAAACCTAAAGAAAAACAAAAGGGGTTAAGCCGTCGGTTTAGATTGACCTGTCGATTTAGTCCCCGTTAAATAATTTAAATGGATTAATTTAAAATTTTATAACATCTTTAAAAGTATAGGCATTTAATGGATTAACTCGTGCGGATTAGGATCGATCGATCCATGGCAGGTTCGAGTTGATGTTGGAAAAAAAATCTAAAATTTAAAAATAAAATAGAAAATTTAATTGACTCGATGGATTTAGGTGTTGTTATGTTCAACCTACAATCCACTTTAGGTTGGATTGAGTTAGGAATTTTCTAACCTAATCGGGCAATGATGAATTTACCTAACACAACTCTAACAGTAAATGAATCTAATCAAACTTTATATTATTTAAATTTATTTAATAAAATAAGCAAATTAAATTGGACCTAAAATAAATTAAGCCGAAATTCCCTCAAAACTATATAATTTGGGAGTCAACATTCACCTAATAAATAGTCTATTCAAACGTTAAACTCAAACTACTTTCATTTTACATGTCCATATATTTTCTCTTTTTTAGTCATGAATTACTTAACAAATGCAATTGAAACTAAATAAGTTAACTATTCAAACTATGTGGCATACTTTAAGAATGATAGAACTGGAATCAAGACGTTTGACAAAATATTTGATTGAGAGAAATTCATACTTAATGTTTTTGCGCTCTATCAAAACATATATTATTATAGATCCAATAATATAAAATTTAACATTTTACCTATGTGCCGTCTGGAGATGTCCCGTCGCTGCCAAGTCCCCAATTTATGACCTCGTCAAACAAAATACCTCGGAATTCCGAA
>JBBPFQ010000017.1:8225087-8237826 GCA_037974815.1 Kaempferia elegans
GATCAAATATATGCTCACAGGAAACAATGGTGGTCAATGTTCTAAATGCGCCGTCCAAATCTGTTGAGGCTGAGCACAACAACTCGCTGCAGGTAAATGTTTCGACATGATGTTGCTGCAGATGCTGCATTTCCTATCTTCCTAGAGTCAAACAGATCTATGTGCCATTGTCTTGGCAAATAAAATGTTCATGGATCAAATATATGCATTGAAATAATCTGAAATCGAGAATCATCAAATACTATGAAGAATGTGAAACATAATTGTTTTTTTCTTGCACCATTGAAGAATTATCAAACACTGTTAACTTCACAAATCTGTTTCCATATGGTGCATGGTTATGGATCAGTTCTCTGGGGAAGGAGATGAATCCGAGGGGCCAATCAGAAACCAAATTCAAGAAGAGACTGTTGCACCTTTTCGACAACTGAACGACATCGAATCTGAAGAAATTAAGAGTATTGATGGGGCAATGAGGGGAGACAAAGATCTACCTACAGAAGCTGACTTAAAGTCGATGGCTGGGATCATACATAATGACTTCCAATGGGGAGGTAGAGCCATAAAACAGTTCCTCACGAATCTGGGAATTATTTCACCCTGATGGAAATTTCATATGACCTTGTGTAACTTATTACTTGGCAGTGAAAATTTTTGTAAGACTAAGCAGGTCACTCTAGGTTAGGTCTTACTTGATTTATTATTATTTTGTGTAACTTGTTACTTCATGTGTAATTTGAACCGCAGCACAATTCCTCATGTCTTACCATTTGTACCAATAGCTATTAGTTAGCCGTGATTTATCTCTTGTGTTAACCCGAGGACGGATTGACAGGGATACAAGGACAGCGAATCACCTTTTATCACATTAGTTGCAATAGAGATTTATTTTAACTATTCTCCAACAAGCTTCTCTCTCATCCAACAATTGAAGGATATAATTTATTTAAAATTTTATTCTAAAAAATTATGACAAATTACTAAACCATGCCATTGAAATTCTGAAAAATTAAATCACATACCCAAATTTGAAAATAACAAAATCATATACCCAATTACATTTTTATCGATTGCTACGGTATAACAATCAATTTAAACCCTAAGTAATATCCTAAATTGATTGCTACATTGTACCAGTCTATTAAAAAATCTGATTCTTATTTAAAAAATGTTGCTTTCAATATGACATATGAAAATAATATTTGAGGACATAAATATAATCAGGAAAACAAAACAAACTCATAAGACCTAATTTTATATCATTTCAAGCTCTATCAGTCCATCAATCGATTTAAAAAAAATTATTATCAATATGACATATGAAAATGATATTTGAGGTCATGAATTATGAAAACTAAACGAACACATAAACATAGTTCCTCGTCATTTCGAGCTCTAGGTCTATTAACCCTAAAACATCAATTTAACATATTATATTGAGCTTAGTGATTTTTTCAATTCATTTCCGATCGAGTTAAATTCCACCAATCAATTGACGTAGTATAGAATGTAGCAATCAATTGGTGAAATGTTACACGACCATAAAATCATTCCCAATCGATTGGTAGATTTACCAATTGCTATACTTAGCAATTGTTGAAATTGGGAACAGGAACAGTAAGAGAGAAAAAATGGGTATTGAGTTCGTGATTTAATCATTTTCAAACTTGGGTATATGATTTGGATATTCTAAAACTTCGGTTTAGTAATTTGCCAAAAAAAATTTAAGAGAAGGATTGACAAAGGTGAGAAAGGATACTCGGTGGGTTTCTTGGCTAGGAAAAATGTAGACTAAGGGTGTCTTTGATCTAGAGAGAATTTTAGAATAATTGACTCTTAATCATCTAAATAATGATTAATCAAGATAATTAACTCTTAGTTATCCACTCTGATGTTAAAACTAAATAGAAGTGTACCATCTAAGCAATCTTCCTCCCACTGATGCAGTAAACACGAGCTCCAGCATCATACACAGTCAGGCCAGCATCTTCGCAACCCTTGAAAAAAAGTTTCTCTTCTCCCCCAAGCCTGCGTCTCCAACTCATAAGAAAAAATGGCCACAGCAATTTAACTTCTTTTCCTAGCAATCAACAAGGCGCATTATGATCGGTGCAAACAAGAGTCAACTACAATGGAGGAACTTTCCGTTACCTGATATCGCCAAAACTGTACCATCTGATACGTTTTCCTTGGGTTTGTAGTTGTTCAAGAGAAAGCATAGGGTTCTTATCAAATTAGGATACTGTTTCACATCTGCAAGCAGAGAATGGGTGTGAGTGGGGAGTTTCCAGGCATAGATTATGCAATTAGGGAGGAAATCATACATAACAGGATATCACTGGCGATAATCATGTCCCAGTCCGGTTCAGATGTAGGAAACTTGTCGCCCCATGTATCTGAAGAACTCAAAAACAGCAGAATCACTATAAATACAGAGTTATGTACTCTCAGAACAAAAAAAAAAATGGAACATTTAAGAGACCACTCTGTTTTATCATTTATAAAGTACCAAATAGAATTCACCTACACATTTATCACCATCATGAGCAACATTTGCCTGGTCCATTCCAGAAAAGCACTTACAATGTACTGAGTCCTAGTGTATAAGCAGTTTAAATAAAACTTATTATCTTGATAATTAACAAGTTAGAAGTTTAATAGAAGCAGAAAACTTTCAAACAAAAAATCACATACTGATAAATAATATCCACCAATGATTTCGTATTCACCCAACTATTCTCTCTCCTCTCCTTGCAGTAATATCTCTCTATAAATTGTATCCCAGATTAGAATTTCATTTACTGAAGTTCTTTGCTGTCCATTTCACAGTAACAACATTTCTTCCCCATCTGGGTTAGTACTTGTTTTATAATTTCCAACTCTTTGGCTATATTTAGTCTTTTGCTTAGAATTCTGGCCTCACGTCTACCATGGGCCAATCACCTCTCATGACATATCAAATTATTAATTATTACCTCAATTCACCCAAATCTATTCGAAGTTGCTCGACTAAATTGAGTTTCTCTTGGCCAAATTGTTTCCTAATCATACCATGAAACTAAACTTGATTGAATAATTCCTATGTCAAATTACTCTGTCGTTCAAGTTTCTCATTTCAAGTTTGATGAAGCAACCACAACAAATTAGTACCCATGCTCCTCACACAATGTGAACTGGAGTGGAAGGGTTCAATTGGGAGGAATATACCCTCAAATTTTCTACTATATAAAAGATAAGCTCACAATGTTACGGCTAAATATTGCATTCTAAAATCCTTTCTCCTTAACGGTCTTTCTAGGATCTACCTAACTACATTAAAAATCTTGAGTTTTTAGACATCAGATTCAGACTTCCTTTTCACCCCCATCATCCAATGGCTAAACAATTTAGGGTGAGAATCAATCAAATCTCTCCAAACTCCTAAAACCACTTAATAGCCTTCTCTTAAGAATTGAAGTAGACAAAGTCACAAAGGGTTATTGCAACATACTGAGTTTGTTTTGCCAAAGGGTGCTAAAACATCTCTACATAGATAGGCGTAGAAAATCAACGGGTTCCTACTTTTATCAACAGATAGAAGTGAAATTTTTGTTTGTCCCTCATCCTTCATGAACAATATCCACCCACTAGATAGTTCTAGATATGATACTCAACATTTTTTTCTTACCGAGGAAGAACCACAGGACACTGGCAATTTATCTACAAATATCAGTACCACTTCAAGAACTTATGTGATGAGCACCTTTAATTTGTAAGAATTGGGAAATTTTCAAGTCTAACCCTCATAGTGAACTGCAATTTCCTACTTCCATCTTACTTTTCTAACAAATATTCTTTAGGTAGACATCAGCATCAACTTGATTAACTTTGGGAAAGACTCCCTCAAGATAAATCCTGCTACATATACATCTCTAAGGCGAGCTGGTCTCACAATCTACAATCTTGTCCGTTTTCTAAAACTTCAAGCCCACAGTATCCCACATTGCCCCCTAGGGTCGAGCTTCCAATATTGCAAACCCTGGTTGCCAAAGTTCCTTCTGCTCCAAAATGAGAAACCAGTCATCGCAAGCCCCGCATTTACTTAAAGTAAGAACCTATTGGAGGTTGTCAGAAGCATGTTGGCTCGAAGCCGCTACTAAAAGAACTATGCTTTTCAGACCTTAGTAACAATTCTTGATGCTTAAGTTTTACTGAAGATAGAAATTTCTAGGGACTTAAGAAAGGACCCTCAATAGCCAAATTTAACCATCCTTGCTGACCCAAGATTGAACTCACCCACAACAAAACAATTGGCGATCTGCAAGACTGTATCTCAGAGCTCAAGGTTTCAGGCTCCATAAGATCAAGGAGAACGATGAACCTTGGAAGAGTACCAAACAACCTGAAACTCCCTCCATGATATGCTGCTCAACCTGTCTACTGCCCTTCACAACATAAGCACCATTAAGACAGTTTCTCATTAAAAAATCTCAAACAGTGTCAGAGTTTCGATCGCCATCAGGTTTCATTGGGCTGACAGAAAGAGAAATCAATATGTTTCATATTTAGGGGATCTAGTGAAAATTTCATTTTAGTTTGTGTAATTTGGTAATTCATCGGAAGTTTGGAGATTATTTATATAATTTTCTCTAAAATGTTAAATATTTCCCTTTATAATAATTAAATTGTTAATTTAATTCTTACAAACAATTCAAAATTCATGACGACTTTAATGGAAAGGTTGCCACTAGTTATTAATGACAAGCAGACCCGATCATCCTAACTGCTTGAAACACTAAAAGAAGTGTGCAACTAATCTAGATAATTGAATTAACGCCTAACTGCAAATGACTTTTTTCTCCATGCCAAATATATATTTATCTATCACAATTTTATTTTGAAAGAGAGAAGAGTAATGAAGGAAAGATAACTTTTCAAGAGAAACAATAATAACATGGAACATTACTAGATAATGAGAAAATATATTCATCTAAAGATAGTAATATGTGTAACAAGATGATTCTTTCAACTCAAAATTTAAGCGAATGCAATCTAGATTGATAAATTTTAATTAGTCTGTTGTGTAGGTTCCGACTTTGGTATTTTGTGATATTCAAGTATATCTAGAAGACTATAACTCCCCTAATAAAAGATGAAAACCGAATATTGTAAGGGTCCAATTGTCATTTAACCACAGTAAAAAGTATCTCTTAAACTTTTAAGATAGTTATTATCTGACTCTAGGACTAAGTATCCAATTCAGATATGGATTCAAGTGTTTAACACAATCCTTTTCAAATAATTTTTACATGCTATCAATGGAATTTTTGGTGTTCAACTTGGTGAGTTCTTAGAACGTCTGAATGGTTATAGAGGACTAGATGAAGAATCAAAATATCCAAGGTCATAAGCAACATTTGCACTTCTATATTGCATGAACTAAGGTAACCAACTTGACATAGATTTAGGTGTTCATTATCCATTTTTTGTAAAGATTTTTACACTTGCTCAATAGGAATATCAATGCTGAACTGCTGTCAAGTGTTCAACATAGGTACAAAGAAGTAGATGAGTGTTTGAGTAGCACAGTTGAACTCTAGTCTTTACTCATTGAAATATGTTTTTCTGCACCATGTCCAATAAGTTTGTTATTTCACATGTTGAAACCATGTATATAATGTAATAACATATGACACATAAAATAGAAATATACTACATTTCAAAATGTAATATTATCAGATAGAAATGCATGAAGAAACGATCTTGCATTGAACTCTTGTGAGCTTTAGCCTATTGTAGAATCATGAACTAAATAATAATTGGAACTTACGCCTGATATGTGGCAGTGTAGGCAGCCCATTAGCTGCGCAGTTATAAGCTATATTTCCTTCAATTTCTGTGTCATCAAAATCTGAGGTCGTGATGTCTACTCCAAATGACCTCCGCAGGAAGATGGCCAAAGCTCCAGTCCCACTACAAATAAAAAATTTAGAAAAGTTAATATTAGCTATAGACAAACAGTCATGAAGGATAAGACATCAAAACTCATGAAAATCAGACTGGGACAAGCAGTTGTCAGCAGAATCCAATCTGGAAAACTCCACTAAGGAACTGCAATTATAACAGCCACCAAAATATCAAAAAATCCAATCTTCAACCTAACTGATCTTGGGTATAATTTCATCAGTTAACACTAAATGATTTAGAAAAATTATAGTACTAGAGGCATTAGATTAATATGGTTATTGGTGTAATGGTTAATCTTGCATTAGTAGTTCTAGATTTAGAAGTTGTATGGTTACTCTATATACACACATCAATATTTAGCTCATTAACGAATGCAATACAATATTTTCCTATTTCAGATTCTCTATGGTATCAAAGCCACACTTTAAGGTATATTAGTTTTCCAAAGAAGTATAACCCTAAGGTGAGGTTGCCACCAGCCTCCCCTGATCCATTTTCTCTACTCAAGTAGCAATTGCTTAATGTTGTCCTCATGCACTCACGTGCTTCTCCAAGCTTCAATTCTCAGTGCTCAAGCGATCCACACCTTGCTACTCACTTGATCCTTCACATGAATAGCCCTTCTTCGACACGCTGCACTCGGCAAGGATGCCTTCATGCATCCAATTCCATGAAATGAGCAATACATAGAGTGGCTGTTTTACATCATCTTCAACCTTCCACCACACTACAACTAAGTCACCTCATCTCTATCACTAATGTGTGAGTTTGAGCAAATTCCTTCCATCTTTTGTTGGTACTTAGTAGCACCAATTTTCTTCCTTATTCTACTGCCATGTAGTTTTGCCTCCAATAACCACATCTCAGAAATCAAATTGCCTATGGTATCAACTCTTTGGAGAAATTTTTCCTACTAAGATATTGCTAGGAGAATCCAACAGACTGAAACTTCATATATTTTAGTTTTATGGATTCGAATCTTCAATTTCTCATCTTCTGCTCAAATCAGATTTTCCAATTTCTTCAAAGCAACCTCTTCTTTCTATCCCACAAAATCTTCTTGCTGGTTCATCTATTTTTACTTCTTTCCAACTATGTTTCTCTCTTCATTTTGACCTTTATGTTTGCATGGTGCTGATGCACCACATCAATCAACATTGAGTATTTTGCTTATTTCCTTTCTTCTATTGTGTGCCAATATATGTGTAACAGACAGAGTGCACCTCCTAAAAGCTATGAATATTTCAAGAAATAAAATGTCTTGTTCTTATTTTACTATGTCTAACAAAGGGTTGAGTTGTGCTATCTATCATCTAAAACAACCTAAACAAAAGAAATATCTTTTTCTCATTACGCTGCATTCTGCAAATGGTAGTGTTATCTATCTATCTACCTCTCTATCAATCAATCTATCTATCTCCCTTGACTCAGTTAATATAGAGTCCACATGGGAGATCCCTTGGCTCAGTCAACGTGAATCCTGATCATCTGATACCGGTAGTATTAAGCCCAAGTGGGCAATACAACAGTAGTGCACAAGTACTGTAGCATTCACGAGCCCGAGTGGGCAGTGCTACTCTAGCGCCCAAGTATTACAACATTCCTAGCCCGAATGGTTGATGCCTGAGCCCGAGTGGTGACGCTCCCAAGCACCGTAGCACCCTGAGTCTGAGTGGATGACGATCCTGAGCATCGTAGCACCTAGAGCCCGAGTGGGGAGCAATCCGGAGCTATTGTGTCCGCGGAGTAGCATGAAGGCGTCGGCTACGGAGCGGGCATTAAGGGTTGGCAACATCAGTGGATGGCAATTAGAAAGGAGGCGCCGGTTACGAATGAGGAAAAGAAGGCATCGGTTACAGCAATTACAAACGCCAAAATTACATAGCAGCCTGAATAAAGACGTCGCATGAAGAAAGGGTCATTGTCGATACAAGAGAAACGTCTCTTCTTCTCAATATAAGATGATGATATCAAAAGGAAGAGGCGGGTATGCTCAATTTGACTGCAAAACTATTGTTTCTACTATGTTCTCCGTTCTTGTTCTCCGCTCTTTTCTCCATTTTCTCCGCAAATCTGACTTGAGTGTCAGAGGGGCCACGCCAAGGTGCGCCTTGGTCCCTTTCTAACCTCCAGTTGGTCAATTTTAGCCCGGACACGGAGTGCTCAGCGAAGCAGGCAAGGAGTTGGTTCATTGGAATTCATTCATCTCATCTCCACTTCGCAATTTCACCCGATCCATTACGAAGTCGACCCAACTGAATACGATGAATCCAGTAGCAGCCAACATGACCCAAGTCAACAAAAGACAATCCAGAAGGAGTTGACCCATCCTTCGATTTCAGACCAGATCAGAGATCATTGCTTGCATGCTCCATTAACTACATAAATAAAGACCTCAGGGATGACATGAGGAGTCAAAGGTTCAAAGCATTAGAGGGACTTAGCTTGACGAAAAAGATTTATGCTTGGAGAAAGTACATGAGAGATGTGAGTAGAGTGACCTGTATAAAAGGGATGAGAGTAGATGGCAACTTAAGCTGACTCGACTATAGATGCAGTTGAAGTTAAGATAACTAGTCGACTGGCTGGGATTTAATCGACTGGTGGTTGAGAAAATCACACCCTAAGTGTTTCAGGGTTTTGGTGAATACTCCAAGGTTGGTATGTTTAGGAAATTACAGTCGACTAATGGATAAGGATCCGTACTGATGGTTCAGATAGCAGGTTTGCTAGTCGTCTAATGTTCGTTTTGCCAAACAGAAGGTTTTCTAGTCACCTGATTCAATTGACAAATGGTGTGTTTAGTTGACTAATGCTACAACGACTGATTCAAATGCAAGCGAAGATAAAAGATTTAACCGTAGGATACAAATAAGATATTGTAGAGCAATTGATAGTTGCCACCTCAACAAAATGACATGATTTGAGAAGAAGGCTATAAAAGGAGAGCTGCGAGAAGTATATCAATCAAGTGCAAAGATGCCCACACTCTGTTTCTTTTGTGCTCCATTGTTAATGTTTTCTCTTATATATTGTATTGCAAATCTGTAAAAGGTTTCTCTACATCAGTGCTATCAGGAAGGAGAAAATATAAAGATTCTCAAGAGTGATCCACATAACGGATCATAGGTCGTACAATAAGAGCTTGGGGTTAATACACCATGCAAAATCGTCAGAGTACTCTGGTTTTCATTTATCTTTTATGTTCTTATAAATTATGTTGCATATATTTGTCATGTAGAACACTAACAACTCACGAAGTGGTATTCACTGCCCTCTACTATGTAGATCATAACATTCACTCGATCCATCATAGATTTCTACATGTTCAACATCTCATTATTGTGAAAAAAAAATTACAAACATGAAAATCAGTTTGGTTCAATTTGAATTAAATAGGAAACCCTAGTTAAAGAATGCTTTGGATTCACCTTACCAACTACGAGGTTGGAAGTCACCTTTGATCCACAGTAAAACTAGCCAAAAAAAAAAGTGATATTTTCTCCATGCAAAAATTTACAAACATAACCTGCATGATTATGAATCTAAGTGAGGAACTTCTACAATATGGAACATACTAGAAAAAAAAATAATTTCTGGTAATCATATCATAGATGCAAATTATGAATGGTCGCTGATATCTATAAATGTATGCTCTAAGTAATTCCTACAATTAGAATAACTACCCATCATAAATATCTAAGATTAACAAAAGAGCAGCCAGTCAAAACTACAACTATGGTTCCAGATAATATTCAATCCCTATCTTCAACTACATGAGGTTGCTCAATATTGATTCATAGTAGAAAAGTTCACAGAAAAAGGGAATAATTCAATCTTAATCACAACATTTCCATATACAAATTTGTATGCTTGAGAAGGGTTGCTCCATACCTCCCTATTTCCAAAATTCGTGTTCCATGTAAAAGAGATTGATTTTCAACTAACCAATTGCTAAATGCAAATGCCCCAGGCCATAATAAATTGGCATTTAACTGATGAAATGAAAATTCTCGAATAATAAGATCCTGTATGTAATAAACAAATCATTAAACATAAAGTCAACATAGATGATTTTTTTAAAATAGCCATATGGAAAAAAACACAACAATTATTAATAACTCTAGAAAAAATAATCCAACAAAAGAAACTATTTGCAATAGACCAAGATACAAAGATGAACAAGTAGACATGATAATGAGAACAGTCTTCAAAGATTACCAGCATACTTCCTCTGAGATACAAATATGTCTTCAAAGGCAACTTCCACTCGATGGAAATAGCATGGCTTCCACAAATTTTTAGTAACAAACTTGACTTATGAACATCTTTCTTTTAACTTATGCTATATCTTCCACATTATTTTCTATTAAGAGAATGTTATCATCATAAGGTGCAAACTTACTGTTTAGGAAGCTCTATGTAGAATGAATATTGAATGGATCTGCTTTGAAGATAATTACCTTCAAATATTTTTTTCTTTTCCACTTTTTTTTTCCCTCTAATCTTTAGAACAAATCATCGTTGTGAATATTCCTGTATATATTTTACTGATTACAATATTAGATGGAGGGGTCATTTTACACTCATTTTTCATTAAAAAAAATGGTCATATGAGAGACAATAGATATTATAATCACAATTAAGGACATAAATGGCCATAGTTTAGGATCAGATGAGATGCACATCTAGCTCTAAACCCGTAGTTCACTCATACTCTACTTGACAACTATCTAATGGTAGAAGCAATAAACTAAGAAGGAATCAAGAAAAGATACACGTGAATATCTTAACATTAGAAAACTTGAAAATGATAAGCATAATTTTTTGTTCATTCAAACTTTCAAAGGGTTATATCGTGTTACTTAGAACTAAGTAAAGAGTTAGAATGGACCAAAAGAAAGCAAAACCACCATTCTAACACTCAGCGTGAAAGAAAAAAATTGCAAATTGCAGCAGTTTCAAGAGAATAGGAATTTTTATTATTCGTTAGCTCAAAGGCAAACAAGAGGCGAGAATTATTACCGTTCCGGGAAAGGAATGAAGTCTCTCGACATGAATGTCCTGCTGGTCAGGGCTCTCTTTCCCTTCTGCAGCAGCTGGGAAAGAAAGAAGGAAAAAAAAGCATAATGGAAGTGAAAACAAGATCTACAAAACCAGAACTTGAAGAAGATTTACCGTGGCACCCTTCGTCGTCGTCGTCGTCGTCGTCGTGAAAGAGAGCCGCGGGGGAGAAGAGGGCAACATCCATCGTGCCACCTCTGCCCTCTCGCAAAACCCTAGAAAAGGTCAAATAATAATAATAATAATAACAAAAAGTTCCAATCTTTCTCCCAACAAATATATGACTTTTCTCTTACCAATTAAATAAATTAATTTTTTTAGATACATCAAATCAATCTTTTTAAGAAATTGATTGATGGTGCACATTAATTGATTGCTACTAGAAAGTCGAGTGGGAAATCAAAATTTTAATTATTTTTTTCAAACATCAATCCAACAATTAATGTCAATCAATGCTAATAATATAATAATCAAGGAGTTGATATAATCAATTTAATTATTTTTGAATTTTAAAATCGATATCTCGAATAGAAAAAATTAAAAATAATTAGGAATTTTTTAAATGAATTCATGAATAAATGGAATCCAACTTTCAAATTCAGTTGGTTGATAATTGAGAAGTTTTTTTAAATGATTTTATGAATAAATGGAATCTAACTTTCAAATCCTGTTGGTTCGATTTAATTAATCTTTTACTCATGCCCTTGACTATTAAAATTGATCATTTAATATTCATAGAGTATTATGAAAATTGATCATTTCAAATCCATAAAGTACTATCTCTAGAGTGATCGGTGGAAATTTTTCGTGGGACAAGGTCGGTCACTATCAGAGATAGTCAATGAAGTTAACTGGATTAATCATTACATATAAGAGAGAGAGAATTTTATAGGTTTACATAGCAAGAAGCTGTGTTTATTTATAAAATTTAATTAGTATAGATTAATGTTAAAATTTTATCCAAAATTACTATATTACTTTATATAAATCTAAATTAAAAGGCAAAAATTTTAAACAACTCTAGGGGATCTGTGGAATATAGTGGAGTGTTTGTTTAATTATGAAATTTGAGTAGTATACATCCATATAACAATTTTATCAAATTGCTATGAACTTAAATGTAGTAATTTTTGCCAATTTAGACTACTCAAACGTTAGGATCTTTTATTCTGAGTGTTTATTTATAATTTAGACTAATTTAGATTAATGTACGTAGTAGCTTTTGTCAAATGTGCAACGACTAAACTGTTCAAATTTTGAAAGAATTCACTCTTTTTATGTACCTTGAAAATTTCAAGGTAGCCAAAAGCGAGCACTCTCGCCTATGTTCCGTAGCTAAAAGTGAAAATTTTGACAACATATACAATTTGTACATGCATACAAAATTGCTACATACAAACATCTTAACATATAAAGCAAGAATGCTTACACTATACAAGACTCCCATATAAAACATTCAGTGAGTCTGCTCCATTTTCAAGTTACAAGGTTAATAGAGTTATAGAGCTCATCCTAGATTCCTTATGCTTTATTTACTCCAAAGCGTGGATAAGAAAGAGAAAAAAATTTAAAATAAAAGCTTATTCTCGGAGAAATGACAAATAAATCACTTTCTTCGTGTTAGGAACATGATGTATGATCCGGGGTCAATGTTTGGTCAACATAGAAGCTGAGTCAGCTGGTAAAGTCAACAGAATGCCACCTCGGTTGGTCAACAAAGTTGCCACGA
>JBBPFQ010000017.1:8247552-8257941 GCA_037974815.1 Kaempferia elegans
ACAGTGGAGGGTAGAGAGATAGAAACAGGAAGAATGAAGACTTACAACCTTTTCATGGGCACTGCAGCAAAGATGATGGGAGCACCACCAGGCCCCCACACACTAAGCCAGCAAACATTAACACTAGAGACTAGGGAAGATTTTCCTGGCTCGGGTACTCCGAGGCTAAGTCAGAAATCATTCTCGATACAGAAAATGCATTAGAAAAGTAGAAGATGCGGGAAGAAGAAAGTAAAATGGCTAAAAGTCCAAAAGTCTCTTTTCTTTGGTGATGCGTACCTTTTTATACTACCTGTTAGAATTCGGTTGTATCGAGGGACATGGAGTATTCCTATCAAAAAGTGTCGAGTATCAGGGAGACTAGGAAAGGCCCCTTGCAGGTTAGGGGAAGCTTTTGGATGCCATGCTGGCTGAATATTCTCTGATAGACTGTTGTTCTGACATGTTATGATCCTCCCGCGAAGCTCTGAGAGGATATCCGAGCGGGAGATGTGCCGCTCGGATAGATGCACAACCTGAAGATGCTATAAAAGAGACCAGGACCATTTCCAACAAAGATGTCCTAGTGGACGATAGGTCGCTTGGTTCTAGGTAAGGCATGGGGACGTTATGGCAAAGTCGGGAGAAGATGCCGAAACGGGGAGTTGGCGGCTCGAACTTGCATGAGGCCTGAAGACGCTATTAATGTCAAGTTTGGACGTGGACAGACTCTCTCTGTAATGAAGGAGAGATCTCTAAAGTGTCCGGTAGGTCTCCGATCCGACCGGACAGAAAGCTCTAGCATGGGTGAGACGCTTGGCTTAGTGTGAAGCTTTGAGGATTTAGGGGGTAGGGAATTGATGATACTCCTGAGCGGACTTTCTTGGTAATGTGAGAGAGAGAATGATAGAATGTTCGTGCGGTTCTCTAGCAGACTGGATAAGGGTTTGAAGAGTCCCGGGCAGAAGTGATATATTAGGGGCTCCAACGGACCATCTGATCTCGCCCCTGACCTGCGAATGTCTGTGTGGCTTGATCCCTTATCGACTGAGGAAACCCGGTCGAGTCTGATCGACAGTGAGCCAACTAAACCGGCATAACTCCATTTGGGTCTACTTTGACCTCCATGTCACCAAGACTTGAACCGACATGTCACCTTGACTTTAGGCTCTATGAGCTTCTTGGACCCACTCCCAACATACCATATCAAACATCAAAGGCATTTATAACTTTTGTTTATTCACAAGTGAAAAAAGGAACACCAAGGAACTTCAAAGGCAAAAGGCAAGTATTCATCCTTAAATTTATAGGTTCCTTACATAACACTCTTCTCATTTAGGGTTACATATTATTTATCTTTAGGGTGAGTTTAAGGTTTTTGAGAATTTTTTTGCTTTTAAAGGGTGACCTTAGTAGGTTTAGTGGTGTTGTTGGGTAGACATTATCTTCTAGATGAGAGTTTTGGTTGCAATTTTGCTTAATAAGAGAGTGTCTAGTTGAGGATTACATAGAGCTCCGTTAGATTGACCTAGGATGCTTGTTTGATCAATCTAGGTGTCTCAATAGTCTTTAAGGATTCATTTAGAGATTGTTTGGTGTAACTTTCGACACCAATGCTTTAAATTCTTCATCATACATAAATTCCAAATGGGATTTGGTCATCATGGGGAACAATTATGGTGTTGGGGCGAGCTGACGATGTCGCTTGTGTTGTATGTACAATCGCGCTTGTCAAAAAAGAATAAGGATGTGAGATTTTCCTCTTGGTTTTAGTGGTTCATGAAGCACCAATGCTTTTGTAGCAAAAGATGATTACGTTTATCCCAGACACCTCTCACAGCCCGTCCACATGTTATATGAATGAAGGTAAATTACGAGGTCAGTTTATAGCCAATCGCCAAGTGGCTAGGAGGTGGGAGGAGTTTTTTCTCCAAGGGCATGTGTCCGCCGAAAATTGATCCCTTGTCCCATTGTAGCAAGTATGTCACCTTCTAGCCAACTGGGCATTCCGTGGGGACGAGGTGCCAATGCTATTGTGACACAACAAAGACACAACAATACAGGTGACTCACCTAGGGTTCTAGCCGACGCAAGAGGCGTTAGGTGTCAAAGGAATGATAGGATGGAGAAGAGAGGGGTAATTAGTACCAAAATTGGATAAGAACTTTGGCTTTGCTACCAATTTACACAACACCAACATTTAACCGTGAACCAATTGAAATTTACACAAAATTGATAAAGCAAAGAACACAAAGAGAAATAATCTTGCAGAGATTGAAAAAGTGGAATGTATCATTAATCAAAAGTTGAATGTTACTTGTACACAAAACTACTTTTATAGACTTGATTGTAAAATATAGGAAATATATAGTGTAAATAGAGAAGCATAATTATCCCATTAAACTCCTACCAAAGAAATATACTATGTGCCACCAAATTTAAAGATATGCTTGCAAAAGAAAAAAACATTCAAATTACATGATACCCAAAATGAATAATTACCAAAGGTTTAATTTAAAATTCATTTGATTCCTTACCCTCGTTGCATTACCAATTGTGTTTAATTGATTTAGCATCTATGTGCTAAGCGAGTCAATTTTTTCCTTGGGAATTTATGTAATTCAATTTACAAAATTGAAAAATAAAAGATTTTTTTTAGCATCTCTTAGTCTTGATGTCCATTCTAACCATAAATTTAATAATTTGCTGCAGTATCTGGGATTTCTGGGAGTAAAGAAACTGCTCAAAATCAAGTGTCGATTGGAATGGGTTTACTTGCTGGATCAACAGTGATGTTGCTTACTACTCTATGGGGTTCTTGTATTATTGTGGGAAAATCTGACCTTTCAGAGAATTCAACATCAATTGATTCACAAGATACACAAATCTTCAGTCTGTTTGGTGAGCATCATCTTGTCTTTTTTGGACTACCACTTGAAGCTTTTATTGGCTCTAGTAAAGCTTAACTGTTAATATTTTACTTAGATCCATCTCTGTATGATTACAAAATGCAACCTATTTAATTAATTCATCCTTTCGCTTGAGAATTCTACAGAGTTTAATTTTCATCACTTCTTCCTTGGTGAAATATGAAGATTTGCTGCTTTCATTACTCTTGTAGGACTAAGAAGCTTAATCACCTTGCTTTTTTTCTTTCCATGACAGTTGCAATTTTTTAGTTGGAAAATTCTACTTCTAGTTGATATGTTACATCTCATGCATGAGTGAATACACTTTATTGTTTTATTGATTCAAACTATTTGTAGTTCAATCTATCTATTATGACCAATTTCCTGTTGGACCTTTCTCTTTGTGAGAATCTTCATGTCCTTTGTAGCAAAACAGACATTATAAGAACCTGATTTAGACATCCTTTTTGTTGTTAAAGAATACTGTTTTCTTGCCCTATTTGCCTTCATTAAGACATTGTAAATAAATTTTCTGCTATAAAACTGTGCTAATCTAATGTTGAATTTATGTTAAAAAATGAATTATATTCATTCATGATTAACTTTTGACAATCAGTTAACTACCAAGTCCACTCTTCCTGAAGAATGATTGTCCTCCTATTTGAAGGTTCTGGTGTTTCAACTGATGTTGAAACAAGCTATGCAGCGAGAATTATGGTGATATCCATCATCCCATTTGTGATAGTGCAACTGCCACGAGTTTTCAATTTTCCCTCTGGACAACGTCTAGCAGTTTTGTTCTCTCTTATTGTTGCAGTTGCACTCTTGGTTTGTTATTGTGTTTATCAGGTAAACATTTGATATGAACTAATATTTAAGATGCAACTTATTTTGTTTGACCTTACCTGATTAAGTGTCCATAATATCCTTTTACCTACCATCAGAATGAAAGACAAAGTACAAAATCATTTCCATTTTTGTCCCATATTGTTCCTATATCTCAAACGTAGAAAAATAATAATTCCTTTCCGATATACTTATTTCCAATAAATAATCAAATTAGGCATAGAGTTGTTAGTTACAATAATTGATTTTTCCATAATGATTTCAGCTACCATATGAGGAGAATCTTAACTTTGATTTTTCTGTATTATTGGTCAGGTATTTCAACCTTGGATTCAGAGGCGAAGATTAGCTTATGTGAAGCACAAACATGTAATATCAGGAATTCTCAAACGTGCTCAGATGCAAGCCCATGGACGACTCATGGATAATGAGGGAACACCTAATGTAGATGTCCTTAAAAGGTAGGCATTTTTATTTTTCTTGATTAATTGTAAGATGTTTACTAGTTTTAGCTAATGTGTTTGTTCACAGATTGTTCCATTCACTAGATATGGATTCAGATAGATCACTATCACGTGCCGAATTGAGAGCTCTGATCATAGGTCTCCAAGTTGATGAAATAGATTTGGATATGGACGATGCTGTTGATAAAATCATGGATGAGTTTGATACATCACGAAATTCAACAATTGAAGAACATGAGTTTATTGCGGGAATCTCAAATTGGCTTACCGAGGCCAAACGTGATGTTGGAAATGCTTCATCTTACTCAAAAAAATTCACGGACGATTTTCACACGGTAAACGTGTGTTTTATATCCACCTTAAGTTACAATGACACTATGCAAACTGGCAGGCCAAATATGACCCTATAATTTGTGCAGAAAGCAAGGGGGGAACATGACAGGCTGATCTATCAAAATGATGAAGTTGTAGAAAGCGTTGATAATCCTGGTTGGGTAGTTTCGAATGCCATTTTACTTTTGCTACTTGGAACCGTCCTTGCTGCTATTTTTGCTGACCCGCTCGTAGACGCTGTTGACAACTTTTCTCTTGCTACAAGCATACCTTCATTCTTCATATCATTCATTGCAATGCCTTTGGCTACCAACGCCAGTGAGGCTGTCTCATCAATTATCTTTGCCAGCCGAAAAAAACAAAGAACTTCTTCACTCACTTTCTCAGAGGTTTGTTTTTACGCATCAAATTATGTGATTTATTCTTTCGTTTGTTTTCCCCATGAGGAGGATCTTATCATTGGTAGAGTCTGGCTCTAGATTTATTTTTGTGCATCTAGTTCTGCAACCCCTGGACATTGCCTTGTCGTTACATGCCTCAATGCTAAGTATCATAGACAAAATCACAAGCTAATGAATCCAGTTATCAAGTTTCTATGGGTTTGAAGCCATGATTTCATTTCGTCGGATATATATAAATGTAGCATAGTACATTTTTATATGATCTATTTCAGCTCAATTTGGGACACTGAAGAGACAAAACAAAGAAAAGGTGGGTCAATCTGGATACTATTATGAGCAGTTTATAACCCAAAATTTGCTCGTGCAGATTTATGGAGGGGTAACCATGAACAACACCCTTTGCTTGGCTGTCTTCTTGGCTCTGGTTTACGTGAGACAGCTGACATGGGACTTCTCAGCTGAAGTTTTGATCATTTTGATCGTCTGCGTGGTGATGGGCCTCTTCACCAGTTTCCGGACGACTTTCCCCCTGTGGACTTGCTTTCTTACCTTCTTGCTCTACCCCTTGTCGCTGATACTCGTCTATGTGCTCGACTTCGTCTTCGGGTGGTCATAGAGTAAGAAATTGCTGCAAGAATTAAGCCACTCTTCTGGATGAATGCTGCGTGTGATATTCTCCTACCTGTTGTTCATGGTGTACAGACAAATCTAAATCAATTCATTTCCAAAGATTTCAGAACCGTGGGGTCATATAATTTGTATGCTTTGATTTGAAGGATATGCCGTCAGTTGCAAGCTTGTAACTCATTTCTTCCTAATAAAATGGTGGTTAATTTTTGATTGTTTTAGGAGAAAATTCACCTTTTATCCTCCTCTAATTATTTGACCGATTATAAATTGATATTATAATTTATTTTATTTTATTTTGAATAATACAAGGGTAGATATTAACATTAAAGAATGATTATTTTTTATTAATAAGTAATAACTAAAAATGTTTATCAAGATTTGTTTATGTTTTTTTTTTTTGAGATTATATGAAGGAAATATTTTAAAATAATTTTTAAAAGCTTAAATTTATGACACAATAATACTTTTCTGTGAATCGACGGAGACGCAGAGGACAAACCCTGGCAGCTCCTCTCATCTCCTCCTCCTTCAGCGATGGCGGACGCCGAGCCTCAACTGCCCAACCTCATCCACCTCCCCGATCTCCCTCTCGACCTTCCCGATTCGTCCCAGCAAGACCTACCCAATCCACCGCCACCGCCAAACTCCGAGGCGGCGCCGGAACCAACGCGCGATCCTCAACCCACCTCAGAATAAGATGCCACCATTCCCCGAATCTCCGACGTCGTCGTCCCCGATCCACAGGCGGAGGCACCGGCGCCGGCGCCGGCACCGGTGCCCTCCCTCCAGTCTCCCAAGATCCGCCGAAAGACCTCCTCCAAGCGCAAAAAGCCTCTTTCCTTCAAGCAGCGAGCCGCGGCCAAGAAGAACCTCGCGCTTCTGACCGACGCCTTCCGCCCCGTCCCTTTCTCCCCTGAACAAGCCCTGACCGACCTCGATCTCGCCGCCCACGAGGCTCTCTTCCGCGCCCTCGGCCTTTGGGACTTCGCTCATCTCCCGTTCGATCAGAACGTCCGTTCCGACCTGCTCGTACCCCTCATCGCCAACTACCACCCCGCCAAGCGCCGCAGCTTCGTCTGCGACCTACGCGTCTCAGTCAGCCGTCCGGATCTGGCGCGTGCCCTGATGCTCCCCGTCAAGAAGGACAAATCTGGCCTCCCTGAGCCTGGCGCTGCGGACAACAACCAGGACTTGTTCTCCAAGGAGGAGTCGATTTCCGCCATTATGGACTTCATGTCGGCCTTCCTCCTTTTCCAATTCCAGGATGATGCGTGCATACTGCCCCCTGAGGTCGTGACAGCGCACCGGATGGTGAAGGAAGGGCTGCCGCACAAGGTCGATTGGGCTGGATTGTTGTGGATGTTGGTGGAGAAGGAGTTGCTGGAGGCCCCCAAGTCAGGGGTTTGCCACTACGCCTCGCATCTCCAGTGCTTGATAAAATACCAACAGCCCAGATTGCTCTTAGAATCTGAATCCAAGCTCGAGCCTGTTCCTGAAGTTGAGGTTGAAGTTGAAAACTCCGCTGACATAGGAATGGAAGAAGAAGATGATAATGATAATGATAATGATGATGATGCTGAAGATGTCACTGAGGATGTTGCTTCAAGGGTTAGAAGCTCAGATCATTTTGGGGCTGCCGGCGAAGAAAAGTGTGGACCTGGGTTATCTCTAGGACTGGGTGGGGATTCCTCCACCGCGGAGGGATTTGAAGGGTTCAAGGAAGGAAAGGTGCAACAGATAGAGGTGGCAAATCATGGAGGAACAGAGCATTGCTTGAGGCTTTGCAATTCAAGCGGCACGAGAAGTATGGAGTTCGAGAATTTATGTAATGGAGATGAGGAAGGAAGGAGAGAAGAGGGAGATGGTGAAGACTTCTCAGAAAAATATGATTTCCTGGATAGGTTGGGTTCTTTTGATAGGCTAACATCAACAGATCTCCTTCAAGTCGTGGATCCAGTCGGTGAATTCTTGACAATGAGGAGTGATGGGCATAAGAATATGCCTCTAAACCACGATAACGATAGGCCTTACTTTTCTGTTGATAATGGAAAAAGAAAAATTAGTGAGATAGATGATGACGAAGAAGATGAGGAGGAAGACACTCAGCCATTCACGCAGAGTAATCAGCAAAAAAGGGCGAGGTGCGGCGTAACGTGGGGGAGTCCCTCATCAGAACTTGATTCTCTACTGGAGCAAATCCAATTGTATGCCGGAAAAGCTAGACTTCTTTCTGCAGAAAAAGAGCAAGCATCCATCAATTCCCAGTTACAGTTGCAGTATTTGAATGAGATGCTTCAGCAGAAGGATAGGGTTATCCAATCCTTGGAGAAAACAAGGGTGGAAGAGCAACAAAAGTGGCATTCGGAGGCTTGTCGTTACGAGCACGAGATCAATTTGTTAGGTAACTTAGTGATCGGTTACAGGAGGGCATTGAATGAAACACGCAGAGCTTTTGTGGAATATAGAAAGAAGTACCCTCAGGGTGATGAGCCTCTCTACAAGGATGTTGCTGGTTCCGGTGGTTTGGTTCTGAGCACCAATGAATTGGAGAGGGAACGTTTGGAGAAGGAGAATGAAATTCGGTGTGCCATGGAAAACATAGTCGATAGTTTCGAGAAGGAATGGATGCTTAAGCTTGAACATTCTGCCTCATCACTTGCCATGCTGTTTGGGAGGATGATGGAACTTGAAGGAAAGTTCAAGCTGTTGAAGGAAAGGTTCGTAAAACCTGTGACATCAGATGCTTAAGTACTCGTAGAAGCACAACCCTTGACCCTTCCATCAAATTGCCTCAATTTAGTGGTTATTACTATGAATATTGCTTTAGTAGTTCTGCAGCCATTTTGACTGTTGATTATGTGATTCTAAATTAATCTGATGATTATATGTGCGAACCAAGCGACAGCTTCTTTTGTACATGTATTTATGAACTGCTGCTGTACCAGTTAATCCAACTTTTGCCTAGGCACAAAAAATCCATGTAGTATCAGGATAAACATGACTTGTGTATGAACTTCTGTTGTTTTACTTGAGCATTTTAGCATGCCTGTTAATGTGACAAGCTAAATGCCTTTCTGTAAAATCATATTACCGATTTGGGTGACTTCTGGTCTATATGCTCAGGTCTCCACTGTTAGTACTTTTAGATAGTTAAGATTATCATGTTTAGCTTGGCTTCATCATATTTCTTCAACATTCTAAGACAACCCAAATTGTCATGGTCTTATTCCCATGTTCTGTGAGAGATAATTCTTACAAAGACAGGTAATAACAATAAAATTGATGTTGGCTGTTGGACGAGAAATCACTTCCACTTCAAAGTGAGAAATTTTTATGAGATCAAAATTTTCATAAAATTGGACAGATCATCTAAAAAATTAGTTGATGTGAATAATTAGATATATAGAGAGACATATTGGCCTGCACATTTGCCGGTGCGTGACTTACATAGGCGACTGTGACGGAAGGCGCCTTCAAGTGCATCGAAGGCACCTTCCGTCACAGTTGCCCACGCGGTCATATATATATATATATATAAATTAAATAATAATTAGATGGTACATCTAATTACCAAATGATTATAAAAAAATAATAATTCTAAAAATTGAAGATGATGCATCTCTTAGTGTTCTAATTAATTAATTAATCGTGTGTATATATATATATATATAATAATAATAATAATTAGATGGTACATCTAATTACCAAATGATTATAAAAAATAATAATTCTAAAAATTGAAGATGGTACATCTCTAATTAATTTTAAATATATAACTAACTATAATTTAATTACATTATTATTAATAGTTAATTAATAAAATATTGATATATATTGGTAGGGTAAAATATGGTAATGAAATGGTATTATTCAACTTAAATTCTGACATGGCTCTTAATTTTAATTAATGTTGATTTATGGTTCCCTTAATGGATACAGATAGTAAGATTATTCACTATCTTACATGCAATGATTTTGAAGATAAAATAAATTATATTATGTATCATTAATTTTATTATTATATTATTTTTACTTCCGATACATATTTTGTGAAACATGTTAAGCACACTTCACATTAGACTACCCAATAATAATATCATTAGACAACTATTCTCAATGAGAGTTATCATTGTTGACTATGTTAAGTCAAAGGATAATATAGCAGATCCGTTAACCATGTGGTTAACCTAAAAGTTAGTTGCAAGCTCATCGCGAGACTGCTTGATACCGATGGGAAATATTAATGCAAAGGAAACTCAACCTATGCAGACTGGAGATCCCAAGAACTAGGTTCAATGGGACAACCTAATCGTATAGACAAAATTGCTTACTGCGGAGGAACAACCCAATGAATCAATGAATGATGAAGGTTAAACACACAATTTGTAATGATCATGTAGAGCAATGAAGAACACTTTTGAGAGATCACCTATGTGAGAAAGAAGTGGGGCCACTTTGAATAGAATTGGAGGCACAATTCTTAAAAGTTTTCACGAAACTAAGCATGTTCATTGCCAAGAACGAACACAATCATAGGGATTGAGTTCTATCAGGGAGATTCCTAGGTGATATATGTCAATGCTTACACAAACGGCATAACAGTTCAAGGAAATCACGTCTACTGTCAACCAGTAATTAAATAGATCTTCACAAAGGAAGGTTCAAAAGGTAAAACATACAGGTCATATACTGGACTCAACTGCTGAATGATATCACATACCCTATGTCACGCCCCGAGGGGGTCCCTGCAAGACGAAAATCCGGCAGCATCTCCCCTGTACCGGTGACAATCTGAAACATGTATACATAGTCTAACTCCTCGGCCCA
>JBBPFQ010000017.1:8260018-8280813 GCA_037974815.1 Kaempferia elegans
AAACAATTTGCATATTAAATCTTCTCATAGGTACTACATATTTTGCAGGTTTATAATCTCAGAACTTAGACTTTTTATACATTTTTAATTTTTTGAAATGAGCAAATAAAAACATAAATAGGGGAAATGAACCCAATTACAGTGGCAAAATAGCCAGTCTCTACCACCTTGGAGGTGGTGGGCATTTACATTTTGTTATTTTCTAGGAGGTAGATCTATGCTATTTTTACAAAAACTTTTTATTTTTAGTATATTAAATAATTTTTAAAATAATTTCTGCATAAAGATCTGCATAATTTTCATACCACATTAGTATGTTGTTGTCACATATAGGTGCAGAAAACATATGCAAAATTTAGAAATTTAAGATAATTTGACCCACTAACCTGAACAGTACGGAAGAAGGATGAATGTATACTTCCTGAGAACTTCTAATTGTCTTGTACAGTCCATTGTGACTGTATTCCTACAAGAGAAAATAAACTTACTGAAATATGATGTTGCAAACAAGTGCTCGATGATGAAGGTTCTTGGTGGTTAGAACATGGGACAAACTTCCAGAATGTAAATTTAAAACTATTAATGGGATAAAGAAACAAAGAAGAAAATCAAGGAATAAAATACATAAGATAATGGTACACACCTTGCAGTAAACATAGTGTTAATATAGAATCTATAATTCATATCAGACCAGTTAGAAATACTTTAACAGTGGAACCCTTCACACAAGGTCCTACCAGCAGAAAAGCAAAATATAGCTTTTTCTTACATATAATTAATGTAGTGTTTGGTGTCCAGTTTCTTATCTTGGCATCTCATATAACTAATGTAAATGTAGACATACCTCCATGTAGCTTGAATTTGCAAAGAACCCAGCAATTATGGCTTTTCTTAGAATCTGCAGTTAAAGGAAGTTGATGTGATCATCATATCGCAATTACATTTCACAATCTTAATTTTGAGGTTACAGTTTATCACTAGAATTATGAAGCCCAAAAAACACATTTTAATCAATTACAATGTGGCTGTTTGTATAGAGTGACTCAACTTTCAAGAAATTTGTTGAATTCAGGATTTTATCATATTTAAATTTTCACATTTTAAAACAAAATTTTCCAAAATTTTAGACAATAAATCAACTTGAAACGAACCAATAAATTAGATTTTAGGGGTTGAATTGAATTTGGGTTGGGTTTAGATGCAACCCATTGCAGGCATGATGATTACGGTCATGTGGGTTCCAACCAGGTTTGGGATAATATGTTTTAATCACTTTGGATTGGATTAGTTGAGTTATCGTGGAGTGGGCTTATTCTCTCCACACACTTTTTCTCAACGGATCACCTCTCTCCTTCTGTGTGTGGCACCACTACCATTCCTTGTGTGTCCTTCGACAACCATTCTTTATCTCTCTTTCTCTCACTCACTCTTGCTATTCCCCTCTCTCCCTTACCTCTACTTACATTAGCTGCCGCTGCTTGGTGCCAAGAACGATTGACAAAGACGTTGGCCATCTCTCCCTTCTTTTACTTCTCTCTTGTTCTCTCCTTCCCCCTTTCTGCGTCAACACTCCACTCACTGGTTGATACTTAGACACCCTGGTGTTGTCAGTGTTTTTTGGAGCCATGGCAAGCCACTATCCCCTCTCCTTACTCTCCCTTTCCTATTCCATGTGTCACACCACCCTTATGCGCTCTTGAAGTCATGCGTGCTCTAGTGTCATCACCCAACAACAATGTGCACTCCAACATTGTCAATTTACTCCTGCACACTCTGATTTCAGTGAATTAGGTGTAAGGGTTTTGTGAGTAATTTCTTTTGTTAGTATCGGAATGATTACCTATTTTGGACTAATAATTAGGTGCTATTTAGATTGGCTCAAAGTGTTTAATATTATTGAAGCATCTATTTTGTTTCTTTGACCTAGGAGAATTGCAAGGTAAGAGCTTAGCCTTATTATCTCTGTTATGAGATTTTTTTTTCAATGCTTATGCTAGTATTTTTTTTTATTTTGGTATTTTTTTATTTTAGGAAGGGAGATTAATGAATGTTCATTAGTAATGAAGGTTGAATTGTTACATTTAGATTGCGCTAGGATAATTAGACTAGGACTGGAACATTAGCCTTGTAATTCCTAGATGTTGTGTTGTAACCATGTTTAGTTTATTTTGAGCCTTTCTAACTTGTTCATATGCTGGTAATAATAGATACTGGTCCAGAGGAGCACAGACTTTATAGGGTATCAGATCTTTACTTGATATATATTTAAGGTGGGTAAATTTACCCTTGGATTCACTTAAATATTCTTTATGCATGAAAACAACTATGTTAAACAAGGAGCATTGATACAACATTACATTAACAAAATGAGTTCTAAAAGAAACTAAACGATTGGGAGATAAATAAATGATTATGTTCCTTCTATATAGATGTGGGTGATCATGTTAGGGGTTATCATGAGAAAAGATTGTTTTGAAAAAGATAAAATTAATATTCTGATTGCTTTTCAGTTGAAAAAGAATGATGATGTTGATAAAAGGTGAATGTGAAAGTAGAATGATACTAGTTTAATATGAACTTTGATTGTTGTTACTCCTTTCAACTTTAGGTTAAAATATCAAATTCATGCACATCCCTCATGTTTACCCATTTTGCAATTTATGCTTACTTTGTGAAATTCTGAAACCTCCAGGTGCATGTGTTATTTAGGCAGTCACACTACTAATCATTTTTCTTTTAGAAGTATGCGTTTTAGTTAGATTTGATATTGAATTTTGTAATGCCACTATTGTAGATCATGTGCAGTGAGTAAAGGTCGCTTCTAAGCGGTGCCTACTCAGGCAAAGCATGACAAAATTTGTTTCCTCAAGAAATGGTTTCTTATTTTGATCCATTTACCGGTCTAATACACAAGCCCAATCTCATGCATATAATAGGAGCAATTCCCTCAATGTTCTAGATGGTCTCAGTATTCTAAATAAAAGGAAATATAAAAGCTCAAATAGTAGGTGAGAAACAGAAAATACTATTGTTTAGATTTTTGGAGTCCAGAATGAAAATAGTAATGGCGCTAGTGGTGAAGCACTGATGAGACTGGAGATGATGTTGAGGATGCATTGGGTGCTGGTGCAATATATTTTTGTGTTATACTCAGCTTCTTTTGTTCCAAAATTTTAGGTTATATCGTTTGCCTATGCATTGGGCTCTCATAGGCATTAGACTTTAGATTTATACTATTATTGGAGCTAAACAAGCTGATATAAAATATTATTGGATTTAAACATTTAAATTTGTCTTGCACGCTTTGACACGTGAAACCACCATCATAGCCAGAGCCTAAAACTCAGACATGGAACAGTACCCTAAATCTTACATAAAATTATACAGTCCATACTTGGGTTGTATCTAACTATATGTATATATCATATTATTCCCACCTTGGTAAGGTGGCCAAGTGGTTAGGTTGTATTTTTGCTACATAGAAGATTAGCAGCTAAAATTTCACCCATGGCCTTAATATTTTCCACTATTTACAAAATTAATTTAAGAGATCAAAGGGAAACAGTTCATTGGCTACGAGTGAGCTGCCATTGCCAATGAGAGTCATTAATGAGAATATGGACCTCAATTGACCATTTTCAATACCTATCTTAATGGAGTATTAATGAAAACTAGGGCTCATTCTAAGGAACGAAATGAATACATAAGTCAGGATTTAATGCCTTCATCTAGACAGTACTTAAGAATTTTCAGGCCTTGGCATTTTTAATTTTCACAGACATTTGTTCAACAGAGCAACAACATAAACTAGGAATGAAAAATTAAGAAATAAGCAACTTGGCGCCTAGGTGTCAATCATCATTCTTGGCCAATTCAAGAGTTGTTTTGGCCAGTCATTGTCGCTCACAAATCAAAGTGATTCAGGTCAGTATAATTCTACATCAGTCTGTATGTTATCAATGCTCTATAATTTATGTTTATGAAACAACTGGTCAAGCTGGTATAGTTAATGTTTTCAAATTGAAAATGGTAATGCATTTTTGAAAGGAAAAAAAAAAAAATCAAGTATGGATGTGCCCAACCTACATGGCAAGCCTAATGCAGCACATGCAGGGCCATCCACATGACTCAATGCCTTAAACCCAACCCCAAGGGTTGGAGTAAGCAGCCATGCTCTTACGGGGAGCTTGCTCTGCCCATTTGATAACTCTATCTATGCTTTACCAATTCAAGTAAAAGTTAAACCCAAAACATAAAGTGTGAACCACAAAAATTGGACAAAGTGAGCAGTGAAAGTGAAATGCCTGTGTATCTTGCTCGCATGATTTGAGTGCTAAACCAAGTCGTCTCAACAAGCGGCAGAGTTGTTCCTTGACATCCACAACCTTCTTCTGGAATTTTTTTGCAGTAAACCAATCAAATTATATAAATTACCAAAATGCAATTTAAAAAACTACCAATAAAGACTGTTGATGAAGAGAGAAACACCAGACTTGTATAAATTTAGGAGACTCACCATAGCGTGGTAGTTAACATAGTTTTTGTAACACCACTGTGAAGATTTTCCTGAGTTAATGAATCCTTTATAGACATTAAGAAATGTAATATGATCTCCCTGTAAAAAGGAATGAACTATCTTAAACAAGAATTAGAGTGACATAACAGAGAAACTGTATATTCAATAAATACAAAATGTTCCAATTCAATTCAAGACAACATTCTATGAGGCCTATAATGGGCATTAAACAATACAAAGTATCAACAATGTGAGAGTTGATTTGCTCTCTTTTTTCATTAACAGTGTTCTAAAAAGTAGCCACCTAAACCACCTAGGAGACCCACCTAAGCGATTTGGACAGGGACTGCTTTGCTTACCCAACACGCAGCCCCCTTTGGCTGGATCGTCCAAAAAGCAGCCTAGGCATCTGAAAAGGAAGCCCAAGTGATCCGACTCAACCGACCTAACAATGCGACAGTGCAATCTAAGAGAACAATAGGCAGGATCACTTTAAAGAGAAGTATGATTCATTTGAAAAGGAAAATTAATTAACTTGAATGAATACAAATCGAAACCCTGAACTCCCCACCTGACACTTCAACTTGTATGGAGCCCTTCTTCCCCCATTCAGCGCTCCTCTCACGATGAACAACAGTATGATGGTCCAAATAAATTCCAGCCGCCTTTCTCTTCCTTCTCCTTTGATAGGTATCTTCTCCATCTTCTCTTCTACAGTTCTACCAATTTGCCATTCATTACTTTAGTACCAATTTCCTTATTATCACTTGTTTGCTTGTCAACTTATTATGATTGATTAATGTAATTTGTTAGAGATACATGTTAGCCGTTTTGAATATTAGTATCAACTTATTTTTTATAAGTATTTATTATTGACTGCCTCTGTCTCTGATAATATCCCACATACTGTGTACGTACTACGTAATGCCTAAAACGGCTTTTTGAGAACCTTAGTCATCAACAAATCATTTTATATACCAGAAAAAAATTAATTTAAGATGAAACTAGAATTTAAAAACACACTGCTACAAGTTGCTATACACATTTTACTGCATTGTGTAAAAGATCTTTAAAACATGTACCAGACCAGGCTTCTATTTGTAGTCCAGTGAGCATATGTCTGATAAAAAAAACTAGTAGTTAACAATTTGACTGATCTCATCATCTTATTACGGTGAAATATCAGAGTTTGTCCCATCAGTTATTTTACAATGAAGTCCATGAAAATACAATTAGATAGTTACAATGATCTCATCATCTAATTGTCTTAAAATAAAAAAGATTTCTCATTTTACACTCTAAATTATTATTGCATAATAAGAGACAAGTAAAATCAGTAGCATCCTTGCATCTTCAAGAAATCACTTCCCTTAATACCTGGCAGATGAAAGTATATGGATGGTAAATTTGGCATCAAACCATCCATATGACAACTAAGACCAGAAAAACTTACATGATTGGAATTTGGATAAAATTATTCCATATAAAACATAATTCATATATGAGCTGACATTTTCAGTCTGTAAATAAGTAGACTTCAGTTGCGACTCAATCTAATGATCATTTTTTTTATCCTTTTAAAAATTATTTTAATCAAATTTTTAAAGAAAATTTCTCAAATGGTACACTTAGAGTTGAGAAATTCCCAACTTTGACCAAACAAATCAATAATAAAGAAAATCAAACTGAAACAATTTTTTATCTGGATAACTATTTTAAGCCATGATTTTTTCTGAGGCATTTTACTTTGCTTCCAAAGTTATCTAATTTTTCAATACACCTTTAAAAATTATATCTTGCACCAAACTTTTGAAAGATGATAGCATCTTATCCCAAGACAAGGTAATAGTCGATGAATCAATCTGGACATGGGTTGCCAATGATTTTTTCCCCCACGCAATCATCATATATCTTGTTCATTAGTTGAATTTGATTGTCAATACACGCATATAATATTTTTGCTTCTTCAAGAGTCAATGATGAATTAATTTAAGGTTCCCACCTAAATGTATGCTCCTGAAACTCAACCAACAAAACACCCTATACAAGTTGCCTACTAGTGTACAAATTTTACGAAATATGTCCATTTTTAAATTAATTCCCTCATCTATTATGTGATTCTGAACCTCAATTATACTATGCAGGGTGCTGCAGGCTGCAGCCACTGTGAAACCATTACTGAGAACAGAACACGTTCAATAATAAGAAGTGAATGCTAATTAACAAGAACAGAACATGTTCAATAATCATCATTCATGGGCCCCCCAGCAAAAAGACATCTTAAATTTCTAAAATAAGTGACACCGTGAAAATGATGGAAAGCAACAAGAAAATGGCAATATTAATAGAGAAAATGATTAAAAACAAAGGAATTAACATATCAACTTTAATCTTATTAACCATACTAGAATTAAACAATAGGAACCTCAGCAGCAGCAAAACGTAGCTTCACTTCGTCAGATTCTTTCTGCGCTCCCCTCCCAGAAACCCAAATGGACTGCAAATACAATAGATATTAAGTGGTTTAAGAGACATTAATTTAATTGTAAAGCAGCAAATATTCACCTGAACAGACAGAACAGCAGCTATAGTTGTCATCTCCTCAGAACAACCTAAGGCACATGCTGATAATACCATTTTGGATACCATAGGATCCTGTAATTTGAGGTATGAATATCAAGGATAGGATATATATACATTAACAGAATCATTCATGTTAATGAAATATGAGAATACCATTGGAACCTCAGCTATCTGATAACCAATTGGTGATGTGAGTTTGGCATCATCATCAACAATACCGAGAGAGTATAAGACTTCAAGAGCCCGCACCATGGCCTCTGGTGGTGGAGAAGCTAGCCAATCAAAGCCCAATATATTATCTATGCCCAATGCCTTTAACTACAAGTTGGAAGAGAATAGCTTATTTTAAAATATGAGATTATAGACAAACATTATATTATATTGCTAATCAAAGAAAGCAGATGAGATAACAAAAATGGATGCTCGTGTATTATTCTTACATTATAATGGGAGGTAAATTAAACATGAAAGTCAAACCAACAACAAGCCATTTGTGACTATTTCATACATTTTTCACATTATAATACAATCCTATACTCTTCAAGAAATGATGGATTTAGGATTACTATCTTCATTAATTATCATTATAGACCATTTTAAATTTTAAGATTTTGAAAAGATGTCTTTACAAAATCTTTGAAAATATTGACTTGGGGAAATGGATAATAACAAAGTTCCACAATATTGAATCAAAGACTAAAATAGAGATCAGAAGCAGAGCTGTTACTGAGTACAAGGTTATTATTTCTACAAGTGATTAACCTAATGGAATGGAAATATGAAAAACTACTATCACACAAAAAGATTCACCATGGTTTAGATTTTTTTTTTTAGAAATGCAAGAATAACTTAAATACCTGTATCACACAAGAGACAAGGTTTGACCTTTGCATTTCTGGAATTCCATCTGCAGCCATTTCCTTTAAAAAGTAATCTTCTGTGTATAGCCTGTTAGAAATGAGAAAAATAAATAAATTAATTAATTAATTAAACCAGCAACACTGTAAACATGGGGTGGTTAAATCAGCATAGTGCAACAAAGTATATATTTGTGAGTAGGTTAAACCTACCAGAACTTTTCCTAGCATAACTTGAACAGTGCAAGTTATTTTTCTAGACATAAGAATGCTAGAATTGTAAATCACTGCTTCATCAGAAACGCTAATGTAGATAGGATAAAAGGTAGTGACATATACTAAGGTGTCTGATCAAAGTGGTCGGCATCAGCCAGTGGGTGAGGTGGAATAGGAACATTATTTACTTTGCTCAAGCACACTAGGTACAGCTGTAACAAACCAGCAATCAACTCCCTTTATGCCAGCTGAACAACATCAGCCAATGCTACTTCAGAAAAAGAAACAAGAAAGAAAGAACAAAACTGAGTTCTGAAACAAGAGCTTGAAGATGAGTTATGAAAGTTGGTTTGGACTGGTGATCTTCGACTTATAAAAGAGCCCCCATTACCTCGAGTTACAATAGGTGGAAAGCAAAGGGACACTTAGAAGACCTATAGAATATTACCAAGTTAGAAGATTGACACTGATACTAAGTTAAGTGGAATTATTCTACATAGAACCTTTGTAGCCCTCCTCTACTTATACATAGGTATCACTAAGGAATCTGAACTATGGAATATTACAAATACAACCCTACATCTTATATATTTACATATAAGCCCAAATGAGCCCATAACAAAACCAATGATGCTATAGACTCGCACAATTTGCACCCTGAAACTTCTACCACTTAAAGAAAAGGTTAGTATTCCTCAATAGATACGTTAACAATGATCAAGAAGGAAGGGGTTTATGTATCATAAGAATACAACATGAACAATGATGAAATCATATTTAAGGAATTGATCATATGTAATGATCAGCAGCAAACAAAATAAGATGGAGAAAACAAGGTTCCTCAAATCCTGCTGGAGAAGATTCCACAGAAAATCTGATAAACAGCAAACGCCAAATGTAACAGTTACTGAAAGAAGATAACAGAAAAATTTAGCAGATCCAATATCTGAAAGCAAACAAAAGAGATCAGACTTGAAAGAATGAAGTTGAATAGGAGGCTGAAAATTGTGAATCACTAGCAGAAATTGTTAGAAGTTGTAGATTGGACACAGACTGAGCACGTGAAATCTACAGGTTGAATGCAAAAACAGAAATGATTCTGCAAAACTGAGAAGAAATATGTGGCTGCAAATTGAAAGAAATCTGCAACCAAGATTTGAAATGATGCAAATAACCAAATAAGACATATTATAGAAACTCCAGCTAAATGCATCAACTTCTATGATAAATATTACAAATATAGAATATATTGTTTAGATTTTTAATTGAATTAAGATTCAGGATGGTAAAAAAATTGACATGCTTGTGTTTTACCTAAAGCATTTTCCAGGTCGTACTCTTCCAGCTCGACCTGCTCTCTGCCGTGCAGAAGCTTTAGATATTGGTGCCACCACCAAGCTCTCAATGTCAGAAACCTAATAACAAGCATGTCAGAACAAAACTCAAATAAAGAAGTTTATTTTTTTAATGAAGTCAAATAAGTACCAATCAATTCTTAGACTTGGAAACGTGCACTTCTCAAACAAAAAAAACACAGCTCAATTGAATACATTTGGAAAATGAATTGATAAATAACAGAACATTATAAACCAATCATTAGAACAAAGATGAGATGATAATTAGCACAGATCAAGAAATGGAAATCTTGCATAGATTTAGAAAGTTGTGAACTCGGTGATGGAGGTGGAAAAGCAAATAGAATATGTTATACTGTTTCAACTGCATAATACATTGACATCATTGGCAATACATGAATGATATCAACAGTAACAAAATGCTTTGATGGTATGAGTGTATACCCCTGTATCAAACATAATTAATTATATTTATACTTTCTATGAGGTAACATGGTAAAGGCATACACAAATTTGGTCCAACAATATATTTATAAATACATTGCCAATTACTAGCAAATGAGAATCCAAGTTGTCACATTCTCCATATTTAGAGTAGCTATATTCCTTATCCTTAATTGGCTCAAAATAAGCAAAAGTCGTTTTACTAGAAACTGTATCTCAATTGCCATTATTGCTCAGCTCTTTCTCCAGTAACAAACCCTATTTTCTTTTTCAAACATACTGAGATATTCACTTAACTGTATTGCAGAAACAAAGATAGATGCAATTTGGTGTGTGCCTATTGTATATCTAAATTTGCTTGTTTTCCACCCAAATTAAGATATGGAATGGAGACATGGAGTATCACCTAACTCCTTTATTTCTTGGATAATTTATAAAAATATTGCCTTAATACCAAGGCCTGTTTTAATATGACCACTATACCAATTCGCATCAATTGTTGTACGCTATAAACTTATTCCTAATTTCAACTTCTGCTGATTAGGCCTCCTATTGAGTCAGAGTGAATAGTTGGAGAGACTAGTACTACATAATCAGTTGTAGTTGCAACCATGGTATAAAATACTGAGTTGTGCACGTCAGCATGGGCAGAATTTACCGTTCCACCTTGCCGACCGACACATCACGAGTTTGCAACCGCAAAGCCATTGTGACCTCGCGAGGTCATGGATTTTTTTTTCTTTTTTTTTTTTTCATTTCTATTTTTATTTTTTTATACAGTTAATTTTATTTCCTTTCCCACTCATAATTTTTTTCCCCTCCTTCATCCATTAATTCTTTTACCTCCATCATCGACAATTTTTCCCCCTCCTCCATCCATCTATGAAGGTAAACAAAGAGAAAAAGCCTTTTACCTATTTAAAGACGGTTAATTTTTTTCCCTCCATCCATCCACGAGATAAACAGTGGAAAATCTCTTAAAGGATATTGATTTTTTTTTCCCTCATTCATCTGTCTACAAGGTAAAGAGAGAAAAAAAATTACTTTAAGATGGAGAAACCAGAATGTTAGGAAAAATTTTAAAAATAAATATGATATAATTTCTAACCTTATAAAATATATTACTATGAATTAATTTATTGTATATATAAATTTGATTTAATTTTAAATTGATCAAATTAAATTCAGTTTAAACCATATCTACTTGGTGGATTCCAGATAATCCTAAATTGACCTTTACTCAATAAGCATCAAACAATTTACAAGATAATATCAAAACTTGAATCCAATATTTAATATCTGAAATACAACTCAATAGCAAGCATTAATAACAATCAACTGTTAATGATAAAAATTAATTAATATATTTAGAGTTTAAAAGTACTAAAATTGTATCTGACACTGCACGATACATACTGAAACCGTATAAAACTAAACTTCCTCACAGTTCAAAATTTTAAACTTTGGTTACTATTATCAACTCTAATACTACTGAGCCTACTATTGTTGTTGCAATTGAAACTGTAAGTCAAGAGTCAGTTTACACCGTTTGACAACAATCACCCATTTTGTGTCTTGGTTTCTTATAATAAAGTAAATGCAATGGATTCGTCATGGGTAGGTCTTAAGTGAAAGGTGCAATTGAATGACCACAGGCAAAGGCAATGGCAATGGATTTGCCATGGAAGAACACAATTGGACTGATGCTTTCATCCTTGAGCTACTTTGCACGCAATCTAGGAAGTCACCAGTAAGAAAAGAAGAGACAAGGTAGTGTGATGTCATATGTTATCCAGAGAAGAGAACCAAGGGGTTTGGCAACTGAGAGGTTGGGAAAGATCTACGTGAGAGTAGATCAAACAACTAAATAACTAGTGAAGATTTGCACAATCACATAGCATGCATCATCAAGAAACGAAAGTCTCAACAAGCAGAGGCACTGTTGCCGGGTAAGGCCCAAGCTAAACACAGATTGATCTTAAGAGAGCATTCGAAGTCAAATCTCGATAAACTTGATCTCCAAAGATGCCTTGTCAGAGTTGTGGGGATCACACTTGCAGTCGAATGGCCTTGTAGTTATGTGTTAAGTTCTTCAGCGACAGTACAAAGAAAAACTAAAGGCAACCCACAAGTGGCAATGTGAAATCGCGACTATGGCAAATCTAAGGTAAATCATTGAGAGTTTATGGAGTATAAATTTAATGTAGTAGAGCAAAACATATGGAAGGAGAGTAAGGGAAAGATGAAGCATTGGTCAACCAAAAATATAGCAAAGTTGATTAATTTTAGTAAAGAAGGTGATGTGGAGTAACATCATGATTTGAAATCTCATACTGTGTTGAGCAAAATGATTGAATGTATCATTCCGATAAACTACTAAAACAAGATATTACCTGACACAAGCAATGTCTCATGTGACGTTGTGTCAATCATGTCAATGAGTATATTTTCATGTAAATAATCAACACCCGTTGGCATACTAAAAATATAGATTTAAAGGAATTAAAATAATATTGTTAATTTTTTTATAGTTTGTCTTCATAAAAGATAATGTTAAAATGTATCATTTTTAGATAGAAAACAAAGTTTAAACTTAAGAATACAACTATCTAATCTTCTTTTTCTTGATCTCCTTCCTCCTTCCACCTTCCACCTCTAATTTTTCTATCGGCACCATAGCTCAGAATGTTGACATAATACTAAAATACTATCATTCCAACCAAAGATTGAAACTACGGTAGGGTTAAGATTTTGAACCTTAGGTAATATTGTAGGTGATTGAGCAAAAATGATTTAATGATGGGGCTATGGATGACGTTGTGGTGAACATGCAAAGTTGTTGGACTTGCAAAGAGGAATTATAATAAAAAATGAATTAGTGTAAGGGGACGACAAAGTATCGAAAACCAAATCAACAACTCAACCTTGATATCAAATGAAACATGAAATTGCTCTGATACCAAATTGATGAAGTACCAACTCAAAACAAACTCATACTAAGAATTGATATCAAATTGACAATATGGAATAGCAATTATCAAACACACAAATAAGAGGATCTCATATAGAGATTAAACAAAGAGAATTTTATTACTTTAATAAGAAAATAGATTAAAAATTACACCTCTTTTATAGATTGGCGAAATAAACAAAGATAAATTAAACTTCAATCAAAACTACTTAAACCCTAGAATAAACAATTGCCAACTTTACAATCTTCCTTAAAAATTTTATTCTCCAAAAAAATGAGATATTACAAATAAACTCTTAAAAATTTTAAAACTCCTTAAAACTATATATTCTTATTCTTAGGTCCCTCGTGTCATTCATCAACCTAGGTCATGACCTCTTTCAGTAAGAACAACTCATACACCCAACATTCCCTATCTAGTATCAGGAAAAAGGGAGTTTCCATGCTGAAACAAAGAGAGAGAAAAAAAGGAATGATCATTATGACTCTAAAATAGCAAACTTCTCTATTCTAAGGCATATTGTTGCAAAACAAAAAAATAAACAAAATAATCGCTGTACTCAACATTGAAAACATGTTCTAACACCAGTTAAATTGTCAAAACCCAACAGCCAAACATTAGTTCATGTGGTGAAGAAAAAAGTAATACAAAACACAACTAACACGAGCATGCAAAATATAGTAAAACAAGATCGAAGCATAATAAATAAATAACTAAATTGTAATTTATAGAACAGAAATTGTTTAAAAGTACAAGCTGAAATTTAAAGAAATCAACTAATGACATTGCAAAATAACTATTTGTCAAAAGAATAAAACAGTAAAATGTGCTGTTGACCATTTCAATTTATATGAATAAAAGACAATAATGTGTACATTTATGAATGTGAGATAGCATTCTCTATATTATTTTTATGAATCAGTATTAATGTACACCATTACCATTACTCTCTTATTAAATAGGATACTTTTGTGCTTTTATAGTTTAGGATGTAAAAATTATTCCAAACAAAGCAAGGAATTTCTAATCAATTTTACTATCTTTTATATGAACCTCATGGTTCATTAAAAAGATTAAAGATACTAATCTCAATTTGACAACATTGCTTGAGATAGCTCAAGTTCATCCAATGAATAAGAGGAATGCATAAGAAAATCAAATTCACGTGAGAAATGTAAATTTATAAATGTGAATGTTAGAGTGACCTAATTACTTATTTAAGTTATATTCTGTCAATTGCAATTGTTCCTTAATCCCAAATATTCACCCTTCACATTGAATGCTACTCACATTTTTATCAAAATAATGCATGAGAAATTAAAAGATATCTACCGGATTGTAAAATCGTTGCTTAGAGAATCCACTATCAACAACGTATACAACACCCTGCATGAACAAGCGAAGAAAGTCAAGCCATCATTCTATCAAATAAAAGAAGAAAATGATGGTACCTCTAGAGTCAATGAAGTTTCTGCAATATTAGTTGATATAACAACTTTCCTTTTCCCCCTTGGAGTAGGAGCAAAAACAAGGTCCTAAATGCAAAATTAATGTCATATTGATGATCTCCAGGGTTAGACAACCATTATAGCAAGTGCTTATTCATACAAGCTGGTTTTCTGAATAATCTATAATAGTTGATATCTAATAATTACCTGGTCAACACGTGAAAGCCCCGAATATAGTGGCAAAATCAACAACCCTAGGCACGGCTAAACTTGAATTAATAAACTACGTAAATACACCAAAAATTTCCAAACAAAAAAGAGGCAAGCATTGCATTATTAACTGCAAGCACAAAAGTATGCCACTATTTTTCTTGCGAAACATCATTTACATAGAGGATAACACCAAGTAAACATTCCTGTTAGTACTTAAGTAGTAAAGTTTCCTTGATCATTAGATACATTAGTGGAATAGATAACATCAACTAGTCAACTATTGCTCTAAGTAATTGATGCTCTCCCCTTTTCTCTTCTGACACGTCATACAAATCTTTGATGCTTGTCCGAAAAACTAATGTTGCCAAGGGATTAGCCACAACATGGGCAACAAAAGGATCAAATGGTTTCAGCATTCTGTAATTTGTTGATGATACCATGCTTGTTGCATCACTACGGAGAAAGAACTACAACGCATGAAAATAATTCTGCTTGTCTTCATTTATTTTAGTCAACAAAGCATCAAATTTAATAAACCTTCATTGCCTCGTTTATGAAGGAACATAAATAGTGCAAAAGAGGAATCAATGTTATTTCTTTGAATTCTGACTTCGAGTTGTTTAGTAATTATTCTACTTTGGTTTGTTATTTTTGAATTTACTTAGTTTTCATTAGAATAATTGTATTTCCTGAATTGCTTAGTTTTTATTAGCATCAAATCTATATAAACAAACAAGTGTCAGTCTTATGTATTTTTCAGCTTGATAAATAAAAATGTTTATTAATGTTCGTGTTTGGTTCTTTTTCTCTATATGAACATTTATCCCTTTGCTTTCCATTTCATCCTAATTTCTGAACGATCTGAGAGCAAAATTGGTATTATAGCAATTGATATCAGAGCATTCTTGCCCTACATCAATAGGTATAGAGTAGATTCCTACAGTGCTTGATGCTTGGCCTTCCTTTATATCGCTTCACCGTCCATCGACCACCTCTTTCACACTGAGTTATACATCATATCAGGTCACAACAATCACCACTGAAGTGGTAGAACCTGTGAAAGAGTCGCTGCCGACTCCACCTCGTCATCTCCAGCCCTCTTTTCTACAATCTATCACTGCCTTCTTCTGCTTCATCAAGCTCCCATTGTTGTTCTGCTAGGGTAGATGCTTCTTAACAACTTGCTTCCTCACGACCTCCACCTGGATTTGCTTGCTACAAGAACACCACGCAAATCCTACATATCAAAGCCTCTGCTGTCTTCTTCTGCTACCATGTGCCACCACCAGAAAAACTAAGCACCGGCAGTATGATCACCCAGCCTACAGGGATAACACAGGCCATTCTGCCAAAGCTCCTAGAAGAGCATCAGATCTATTGCAAGACATAATCTTCTTGTTACATCCAATATCAAACTAATATAAATGAATTTTCTTTTCCAAAAATTACTTTTTTGAATTTGTTAGATTGTTTAAATTTTATTTAATTAAGTTTTCTCACTTATAGCATATCATTTTATATCGAAAAATACAAGATAAGCTTAATGATTTCTTATTTAGTTTGATTGTCATCAATAACCTATGCATAAACTTAAGATAATTTGTTTGATTGTCAAAAAATACAAGATAACATATGCATAATTTTGTTTACTTGCACCTTAGTTTCATTATCATCCATCATGATTTTGTCACTAACCTTACTTTGTCGAATTGTGATATTTTTCTAATCATCACTAGAAATGACCAGAGAAATGACCCAACTTCCACCAATATATGTAGATTGGTTGACCAGAGAAATGACTCAACTTCCACCAAATCCATGATATATGAGAAACAAACCCAATTATCCTTTGAAAGACAGCTTAAATTCTAACAATTACAACTGATCATCAAAATAATCATCTACACATATAACTCCATGAATTACATGCATACTCACACAAAGTCAAATTATCCCGTGTTTAGATATGAGCCAATTAATTTATTTCCATGAGAATATGGATCAACATAGACCTAAATAGGACATTCTTATGTTTGATAGACAATTAGATTTATAGATTGATTAGTTAACATTGAAAAATATTTTTAATCGATTAAATGAGCATAATTTTCCGATAATAAATTTGTTGGTCTATTAACAAAGTGTCTGATGCCAACATTATATGATGCACACAAGACTCATCACATATTGGCATAAAATGAAAAACAATGATGGAAAAATATATAATCTTCCTTCACTGAATTTGGAAAAATCTTCTATCTTAACCTTAGAAAATCTTGCAAAGGTTTGACTTTAAAGGAGCCCTAATGACTTAACCATAGAAAACTCCCTAGTACCTTAGACCTTAAAAAGATACTCGAATAGCACATTAGAAGATCCCTTTGATAAGATCAATAAATCCCTTAATGATGCAACATTAGTACAATATTCTATAGACTTAACCCTTTTAGAGAATCATCAACATGTCCTGAATTTGAATTTAAGCTGACAAATTCTAACTCATTCATATTTTCTAAAGAAGCCAAGCAAGGAAATTAAACAAAACGAACACCATAATCTAAAAACGCAAGAAAATTTCTAAAATTGGTAAATCAATTAAAATTCTCATTTACATATGTACTTTTCTAGTGATGCATGACTTGAAAGCTCATGTACTTTTCTATATTTACAATTTGCCACTATACTGACAGTTAAAATTTTGCATTTATAAATTTAAATTGTCTCATTTCATATAATTTTAGAGCATTCATGTCTAATTTATTAAACTATATTGAGAGCAAACGTGGATTATGATACTAGTTTATTTACCTATCCTCGTATGTCAACTGTCATATATTTCTGCAAATTTTTTAGAAGCGCATAATGGAATAATGCTTCTAAAAAATTATCATGTTTCATATCTAGTTGTCCTATGTAATTTCCTAAAGGGAATGTGTCTCTTCTATTCTCAAGCCAATTTTCTGCTTGGATTGTTGCGGAAATACATAATGGAATAATGCTTCTCTCTTAGAAGAATGCTTTGAATTATGCCTTTATTGGGATAGATTTCTATTCTGAGTCAAAACCTTTCTAGAACTCTATATATTCGAGTATTTAAGTTTATATGAATACATCATTGTGGGTTGAATAAGGTACAGCATTTTAAAAAAAAAGATCAGTATAATACCAAAACAAATTAGGATATAAAATTACTCACAACAACATCGTTGAATAAGCATTTGTTATTAAATAAATTGATTGTTTTTCCATTAAAAAACTTCCAGATATTGCCAAAAGCTCTCTGATTGCCTTCTATATGGTAAAATGGCAAATATGATTACAAAAAAGCTAGAAAACTTACCTGATGAGTGTTTTTTATCATCATGGATAGCATCCGTCAATAACTTTACAGCCGCATCAATGTCATCTTGACCTGTAAGGAAAACCAGAATATCTCCAGCCGGCTCCTGCACCAGGTATAAGAGAAAATCAAATGGCAAGTTCAAATGGTTACAAGAGAGGGGAGGGGGGATTGAAGTTGCATGAGTGATAATTTAGTGAATATAATGGTTGATAGCACGTATTCTGCTATTATACTTCTAAGCTACAAAAACTTGCATCATACTTAAATGGATTTTCAAGTTATCAGCCAAAACACAAGCAATGTTAGGTTTTAATCAGGCAGAAAAATATAGGGAACATGGAAAAGTTACATTATTTATCGAAGACAACTGTTCTATTCAAATATCCTGGATTGGCATCTCAGGAGATTGAAGACTGGTACACATGTAGTAGACTGCAACAGAAGTTGCATGATCAATAGGGACGCAACAGTAATTGCATGAACAGTAAGGGAACAACAGCAGTTGCATGAATAGTATGGATTGCACCCAACTAAGGCATCAGAAGCTGGATTAAGAAACTACATACTGAGAACATTCTTTCTCAATTAAGAAACTGTAACTTTACCAGGAATAAATCTACCTTTTCATTGATTAACAAGACAGTATCAACAGTAGTTTGCAAATAGTCACACACTGGCTCTTCAACATAATGAATCTCCACTGTATACCCTTTACCCTGCCACAATTAGTATTAGTCAGACAAGGATTTAACTCATCAACGCAAAATATAGCTTTTAACAGGTCTAGCGGTAATCAAAAAATGCATTCAAGGTAACTGAAGTCAGTAGTATTATCAGCACCTACCTCAACAGAAACAATGGCAGGAAGCTGATTAGGGACGCTGTCCACAGCAAAATGCTCAAGAACCTTCTTTCTAAAATAAACAATTGATAATCAAAAAGTTATCGCACTTAACTATTCTGTGAGTGAAATGAAGCCATGCTGGATAAAAATGAAACAACAAGAGAATAAAAATTAATTGTAAAGCTCAAGGTTCAAAGTATTCTTTCCATGTTGGATATCAACCCCCAGTCAAAATGGTACAACCAATTCAGTACCATACGATGTCAACACTTGACACACTTCAACAGACACCAACGCATCTGATATGAATTCAAATGTCTTTTACTTTGATCTCCTTTTATATTGATAAGCAAGTTGCTTAAGGGTCAATTGCACCAACAAAACACTTACGGGTACCTTAAAGCAATACAAACATATAGATGAGAAATAGGTTCTAAGCTTCTAGATGGTTCTAGTACAATAGTGATCGCGAGAGCATTGGTTGTGCCATGTTCAAATCTCGGCCTTCAACTTATAGATCCATAGTGTGGTTGCCGTTATTGCCGTAAGTAGAGACAAATTAGCCCAATTAGATTGGCCTATCCGACTCCAACCAATTTCTCAAACAAATTTTTGAGAATATTCCAAATCTTGAAAAATCAAATTCAAGTTAATGAGATATTGGTGTAAATCATCGAAATTGTTTAAAAAGTAGAAGTTGACCAAATCAAGCAAAAGCTCTGTATGCAACTAATCTCACTTGATTTAGCTAACCCCACTTAAAATCATTCCAAAACACAAGCACATGGGGTCAAAGGTCAAAAGGGATGTAATAAAGGTAGAAAAGGGTTTTCAGCTATTAATGGGAAGGGAAGGGACTGTTTTGAGATATGAAGAGCAGCTTGTGGCATGGGTCATGCAGAATGTACGAGAGGCATGCAACATGCAGTAGTCTACAATAAGCACAGTTGTGCTACAGAGGGAGTGGCAGTCTGCAAGGAGAGTTTTGAGTAGGTACCATGAGAAAGTGTTAAGTCTATTAGTACATGTTACAGTGGCTAATTGATAGCAGAGGGGAAAAGGAGATAAGGAAAGAAGGAAGATAAATATCTAGGGAGTGGATAAAATTATAAGAAGCATTCTATGTCTCGGTATCGTGTCCAACTAATGCTCAATACAACGCCACGCTTTATCTTGCATTGAATCATGTCGAGATAAATTTAGATGGGTTTTATTAATTTAGTATAATGACACTTGATATACTTATTATAAAAATAAAGTTATAAGAATTAGATAATCAGTAACTTTGATTGTACTATATCCTACTAATACCCACATATTTTGGCATATGCTAAAGCATGTCAAAATGAATTTAAATAGATTTTTACTCATTATATCAATTAATAATTGATTAAGAATGATGTTACTCATTTTTAATATAATGTGTGTTAAGATCAAATTCTATCAATTTAACTACCATAATCTTAATTTCTTACTTGAAAAATAAAATTATAAAAGAAAAATAATCAATTGAATTAAAATTTTGATGAAACAAATTATAAAAGTAACAATCTTGAATCATTAAATAAATTTTAGCGCATATCATAGCATAATAGGGCATGTCGAATGGCGGAGCAACATAATAGTCATGGACATAATAAGTACAATTAGCATAGGTGATACACAACAATTACTTGAGTCAATCAGTCTCAGGTTTTAAGATAATTTACTAAGCCCTATAGTATGAGATTTTAAATCATGTTTAGATAGTGACCCCGTCGTCTACCAATACAAACAACCATGCCTTCTAAAGTCTATTAGTGGTTTGTGTTATGTTACAAAATAAACCAATTTTATCTAAGTTAATCACCATCCCATCGATATTGGTTTAAAGGGGGGAAAGATAATTATAAGAGTAGCACCAATAGAGTAATATGTATAAGCAATGGCGGAGCTGGCCTGGGTGATCTACCCGAGCTGATCCCGGGTCGTGGGCCACGAGTGCCGACGCTGTCACCTTGAGCT
>JBBPFQ010000017.1:8478653-8496382 GCA_037974815.1 Kaempferia elegans
TATTTTTAGGGTAAAGATTTCATTCCCTAAATATAGAGAATCACTATTCACAAACTCTAAATTTAGGGAATAGATAGAGTTGCTGATGCAATGGTTTTTTAGTTACCCTATCTAAAATTTAGAGTAAAATCTTTATATAAGGTAGTTGATGTGGATGCTCTAACATGCAGTAGGCAGGTCATCAACTTGTTAGGTTGTAAAGCAAAATAATGTAAGAACAATGTCCAATTACTTCGTAACAAATAAGTCATCGACATTCAAGTTGAAAGCTACATTGGATCTGTTTGCCTAGTTGAACTTGGTAGCAATAGTAGCATTTAACTAAGCTTTAGATGTAAAAGTAAGTGAGCCGAGACCTAAGTATTCTCTTCATGTACATTGTGTTCTATTGTATGTGTGATTCTATTGTATGTGTGACCTGCCTATCTTGTGAATGGTGAGCATAAAATTTGTAATGTTGTAGATCTGTTTGGATGAAGTTCTTTTTCTGTCTAACAATTTAGATGACACTTCTTATGAATGGTGGGTAAGACGTGGAGGGTTTTTCGTCAACGTGCAAAGTTTCTAGCGGGTTTAACTTTGTAGCTACTGTTCTAACTGGGAAATATGGAATGGGGACACTCTGTGGTCAAGGCTAAAAAAATATGAATCCACATGCACAAGGTTATGAATACAAGAATCAAGAAAACTTGTGTAATTCTAAGTTCAACAATTCCGAACATATAATTTAGTTTTTGGGATTCTTGGTCCAAAACTTATGTAGTTCTAGGTTCAACAACATAATGAGGTTCCAAACATATGAGTTGGATGCTTAGACCAACCACCAAGTGGGGTTCAAGGCCAGTTTGTTTTCGACAAGAGGTTCTCTATAGTTTTGTTTCAACCATATAAGCTCACTTTTCTAGTCATGGAAGAATAATTTCTCCAAGAAGGTATTCACAGAGCAGGCTTAATTGTAACAACAACAGAAACAATTCTACAAGAGTAGTCTAAACTCCTTTGAGATAAAGATCAATCATCATTAAACTTACTTTCTCCAGAAATAGACTCATACCTTCTGCCAATTGTGATCATTGAAGGAAGAATCATGGAAGAATTTGATTATATTCTCACAAAATTCTCTAGACTTCTCAAGATTAACAGCATGCCCAGCGTTCCTGATGACTACTAGCTGAGCTCTATCTCCTAAATGCCTGTAGATTTTTTACATTTAAAACAAATATGATCTCAAGAACTGTACTTTATAATCCATCTACTGACCTCTTTAATCTGTGACCCAACTCTAAAGGAAAAATTCGATCTTTCTCGCCCCAAATTATCAAGGTTGTACAGGGAGAAACAGGTATCTTAAGATGTAACAACATAGCATTAACATAGTCATAAGCAGTTTATTTTTCAAGTAGCCTAGATAAGATGAAACAATCTACAGTAGCATACTAATGGATTCTGCAAAGGTAAAAAAATTGAGAATGGAGCATAAGGAATGATCACCTGTGCAATCTCTGGAAGGACCATGTGTTTTCTTTCATAGATTAAAGAATGAAGTAACTCTATCTTCTCTTTTGCATAAACTGTGCACATCACCTGGTAAAAAAGACAAGGGCAGTAAGTAACTATCAAAGCAAGTCTCGCTTCACATTCATTCATGAGGAAAACAAGAAATCTGCTTGGCATTCGTGTTGGTCTGGTAGATGAATGAGAAGGTTTAGAGTCATGGCTGTCTTTGAATGATAATGTCGATCCATCAAAACCTAATCAGAATCCGTCCTAATTTTGAAGCTAATGTAAGATAGATCTTCGGATTGATCATCTATGATCAACCTGTATGTAGTCCCGGAGGAAGCAAGACGGCATTATGCGCGGTGGGTGGACGAAGGACAGCCGGACGAGCTGACGAAGCTTTTCCGGCGACTGGGGCAAAAGGATTTCTACCGCGTCATTCGCGTTCGAAACGACAAAGAGGCCCTCAGCGAGATCCCTCTCCTCGAGGCACACGCCGGCGCAGCAGAGCACCACCCGCTCTACGGCTGAAGGAAACATCGCAGCCATCTTGTACGCCGCGAACCCTCCGTAGCTCACCCCGACGAGGCCGAATCTCCGCAAGCCGAGATCTTCCATAGCCGCCATGACGCATCGGGCCTGGTAAGCCTCGGACCGGTCCGATCCGGGCGCTTCGGAGGCGCCGAAGAAAAGAAGATCGGGGACGTAGAGGTCGAATCCGGAACGGCGAAGAGGGCGGAGGTAGCGGGACCATTGCCAGATGGCAGAGGCTCCGAAGCCGTGGAGAAGGACGAGAGGCCGGCGAGAAGGGTCCGGGCGCGCCGGGGCCCAGCAATGGATGGTGGCGCCGTCCGCGAGGATGGCGAGGGAAGGGCGGAGGCCAGCAGCGAGGAAGGCGCAGCGGTGGCACCAATCGCGCAAGAGGGTGACGCTAAGGCACGGCGGCGCCATCTCCACTCCGGTGCAGGCGAGCCTCCGAATCGGGTTTAATTCTAATCGGGAGGAGCGGCGATCGAGCCAGCGAGCAGGATTTAAATGCAAAGAAATGACGTCGAGAAAACACACGTTGTCATTCGGATGACGCGGACGCATGGATACGATCGGTGCGGCCTGTTTCCTGTGGTCGGACAGACACGGTTTTTCAATCCGAAGGAGGCGGAATGTCGGCCATTGTCCGGGTAGTTGTGAGCGACTAACCAACTAGAAATGGAAACGTTGGCAGCACGTGCCTGCATCGTCATTACTTGAAGACGTAGTGTTCGTCCGGGCCCCACAAGACGAAACCTGGTCCAATCGGGTTTGTTAAGATTTCCTAGAATATTCACGGACTTTCAAGAATATTCAAACAAAACCCACAAGAGCCAATCGAGTTACTAAGCACGTCACAGCAGTCAAGACCATCAAACCTCTACTTGTGATTGACTACCAAACCTCAATATTTTATTAGAATATGAAATAGAAAGACAGTACCAGCAGAGTCGAACTGTAGATAATCAAACAATAAACTAATATGCAGCACTGGGTTTGTTCCATCGTCTACTATTCAAACTAGATATTTTACATCCCAATTCTTTCCATGGAACACACTGCAGTCAAAGGTCACTCTACATCTCCTTTCAATATCCAAATGCTAACGCACTCTGCGATTAGTGGAGGCTAATTTACAGTAGCTGTTAATGAACTTGAGATGGATCTAAAATGCTAGTGTTCTGCACACGAATTTAGTTCCACTCCGTCGAGAGCGTGTCACCGCCCCAATACTCTTCAAGCTCAACCATGAAATCGTCAGCCGCTGCCTCCGACTCATTCATCATGTTTTCTTGCATTGCCTGCCCAAAACCCCCAAGTAAAGAGGTGCAATTTAGTAGGTGTATGCATAAGTTTACGAAGTGAAAAAATAAAGAAATGTCTAAATCATATTTTATGTTTGTCTAATAAGATGAGATGATGATGACAAGGATAACAAGAAAAAAATAAATACAGTAGAATAAGAACAAGAAAAAAATAAATACAGTAGAATAAGAACAATAAAATCTAATCTTATCAACTAATGTAAGCAAGATTGGGCTACGGTAGGCTATAAAAAACGAAGGACAGAATTTCAAAGCATCAAAATACACTCAATACCAAAATATGGCCGAGATGCTATTATCAGGCGGTATGTAATATGCAGAAGAATAAAGCTAGAGGACGAGCTACAAGCTACCTTGGACTCTTGGAATTCAGTGACAGCAGTTAGAAGCCTCTGGTACTGTTCTCTAGCTTCGGGATACTGAACCATAGACTTCACCCTTGCGAGGGCTCTCTGCATCCTAACCTCGGTCTGTTTTCTGCCTTCTTGAAGGAAATCATAATCATCCTCCTTAGCTGATTGGCATTGAATGGAAGTGCTCTCCATAGGGCTTTCAGACCGGAAGCCTCGTAATCCACTTCCTTTCCGTCTCCAGCGCAGTATAACCTTCTCCACAATTCCAACTGACCAGACGATGCTTCTAATGCGTTTCCTCACTTGGTGACCACGTACATGAGCCTGTAAAGCGTATCCAGATCAGAAATGCATTGAATTAATAATAGTTGAAAATGAGCTACTTTACAAGGAAAACATTTAAAAAGAAAAACAAAATCAATCAACATTTTACACGTAGCCTAAATTAGAATTAGTCAAACTAGCAGAGTGCTTATCGTACTATTTCCTAAAAGTTAATTCTTCTATTAAGAAAACAAAATGAAGGTCCAAAACTAACCAGCAAAGAAAGGCAGCTGCTTTAAATATAGCAGTAAAGTTACCTAAATATAGTCTCTAATACAGGTTGCATTGACTTATCTGTCGATCAGGAAGAATTATTGGTGATGAATACTATAAAAACCTTCAAGAGACTCCAATATTACTACAGAAAAGTCTGAGCCCTAAATATGACTAACAAAGCATAAATAAAAGGCAAATGATCAAAATTAGAGGAATACAAATGTTTTCTGGATAAAAATGAAAAGGAAATTTTATTGGTTTGAAGATCTCAGTTTAAGCACTGAACAAAAATAGAAGCAAATTAATTGTATCAAGGATTAAATCTAAAGCAAGTATACGCTAACTAGATATGTGGAGTAATGTAGAGTTGCACTTGACGTCACAAAAGAGGAGAATTAATTCATAAACGTTACCAAATAAACTATGAAACTAAAATATTAAGAATCAACTAAAATTTAATAAGGCACTTATATAGTTCAAGATAAATACAAAGCCATGTTTTATTAGAAAGAAGAACCAACTATAATTTGATAAGACATTCATTTATAAAGTTCAAGATAAGTACAAAGCTAATCAAATATTCAAGGCTACTGTGATACGTCTTCCTTCAAGATGGATTATAACCTGAAAGATTAATTTTGCATACTTATCCACTTGACCAGCAGTGTAAAACTTCAATAATAGTTAATAAGATGAACACATTATTATTTTATCACTTGCCAGTTAATGACCTATTAAGGCACCCCGTAAATAATGAGGTAGTGAAGTAAAGAAAAGATGCACTCATATAATTACATTTAATTTTGTTATAGTCTTGGATTTTATTTTAAGAAATAATTCATGTTATGATTGTAATGGTTTATGATACATTATCTACTAGATCATCATGAACTTACTTTTAATAAATAATCCAAATATGGAATTGCATATGAAGATTATAGTATTTAGATCACGTTTTCCATAAGTTGGAAAAGAATTATAAACTATCTATCTGGTATATTTAAAAGAGAGTATATCAAGAAATGTTAATCCCAAAACTTCTCATCCTTCCAAGAAGATTGATCTGTTCTACATGAGAACTAACATTCTCTCAGATCTCTTGGCCTAGCTGAGTTGATAGCAGTTAGACCAAGTATATAGGAGTTGGGAAAGATAAAAAAAATTTAATCCCAACACTTCAAAGAGGATCTTCGTTCTTCTATATAAGAACCTGTTCTAGCCGATCAACAACAGTGGGAATTCTCATCGATGAGCAACCACAATCCTGTGTCTCAAGACAGTTTCTGTTGCAACATATTCACACACATGGGCATGCACATAGCTAGCACATGCAAAAGTGGCAATAGCATGAATGACTGCACAAAAGCAAGCAAACAAAGGAAACAAAGAACAAAATACCAAACTGAATATAAAGATCAAACCTGGATCTTGACCACGCGTTGCCTGAATATCAAAAACTCCCTTCTCCCTTTCCACCCCCTAAATTTGTTTTGAATACGACTGGCAGCAGCATGCAGAGGCATATCAGTCTGTCCTGGTTTTTGTGACTTAATAGATACATGTGACAATGCTCGCTCATCAAACATTCCAGACTTGTCATTTCCACTCTCAGCAAGCTTCCTTCTGTGAAATGAATGAACTCTAAAGGCTTGGTGTATCCTAGCTGCAGCTTGAGAAGCATTGCGAACTGCAGTCAACGAGTCCTTAAGTGAAAGCCCAGCCTGCATGTCACCATCTGGAACCTCAAGAAAACTAGGTTCTGTACCACGTAAACCTGCCAAGGTAGCCAAATTTGATATTTCATTGCTTTTTGGGTCGATAGTGAGGGCAGAAAGGTGGCTGGTCAAAGATGACTCTGCAAGAAAACCAGCAATGCCTTTATGACCATTAGCGGAGGCTAAGTCAGCAGGTGTTCTACCAGAAGGGTACTCGGGAGTTGGATCAGTCAATAAACCAGGTGATGCACCCATTGCAATAAGGGCACCAACTGTACGCTCCCTGAAAACACAGAAGATAATGGTAACATTCTGATGTTGGGCAAGTACCAAAATCAACAAGATATGTGACAATAAAACATCCAGGCTACTCACCTGCCACTAAATGCTGCCCAGTGAAGGGCAGTCCACCCATGTGCATCTCTGAAGTTTATGTTGACGCCTCCAGCCACTGTTGGTTCTAGAGCCCAATCGTAACCAAGCGCAGCTGCCAAATGTAGCACACCCTGGCCCTCCTCATCCCAGATGTTGGGGCCTTTACCATCTTCAGCAACTTTGTTCATAAGCCAAATATGCAGCCTCTCTTGTAATGATGTTTCAAGCAATTGTTCCTCCGCATGTTCAACAGAAAACCCTTTTCCTACACTCAGCTTAATAAAATTAGACCACTCAGATTCCGACTTATCAACTTGAAAATCCCCCAGAATGTTCATATCAAAGGTTTGGTCATCAAGTGGCCCCAGAGAGAGTAGCTTACTAAGACGCAAATGAAGAAACATTTCATTTGTGTTATGAATACGAGCATCTGCCTCCTCCATATGGTGACCATCACTTTCACGGAATTCAAACTCTCTTACTTCACTGCAGGCAAGCCTGTTAGAACAGGTCACATAAAAAGGAACCCTTCCACATTTATGTAGTGGGGCATTGCAGCAAAGTATTCCATCTCCTACAATCTTTGCAGGAACTTCAATTTCCCCAAACATGCATGACCAATTAATTTTTTCAATATCATTGTTCTTTAAAAACTTCCCAGTAATTAAAACCTGTAGCATATATCAGTAAGAAAGATGAGAAACGATTGATATATTCCACTATTGAATTATATTTGACCACCATGTAGTATATAAGATATCTTTATGTTCAAGACATAACTCGATCATTGTCCAATATATTACAAAAACATAAATTATACTCCCAAGTACCTTGGTCTCCATTCCCGCATGAACCCAGTTAGGAGCGAAGTCAATTATACTGAAAAGCTGGTCTTGTGAAAGTGAAAGACTCATTATGTATGCATCTGCAGACCCTTGATTTGTAATGTCAGAATCTCCAACGACAATATCACTTCCTACACTGCTCCAGTATTCTACGGGACTGGCTTTTATATGTGTGTCCTCAACCTCCCCTAGTTCTTTGCTCATCCACCTTGAGAAGCTATCGTATTTCTTCAGACCTTCACCTTGTAAACTGGACAGGTCCAATGACAGTTGCTTCAAAATGTAAGAGTGATGACAACTTTCACCTACAGATGCATCATTTTCTATGGTAACAGCTGAATCAGTGTCATCATCAGAAATCTGGAGAAAAAACATTTAAAATGAGAAAGTTGTAGTAAAAAAGGGAGGGAATTGCCTATGAATGAAAAGCTTACAGAGCCTAGACAAAGATACTTGTCCAAAAACCCATAGAACCTAACAAAGATATTAAAAAAATCCATGAAAGATGCATATGGTATGTCGATAAACCTTTCATAAGACATCGTAGGCGATCTCTCTACTAGTGTTGTTACTGGCCTATGATAGCATGTGGATAAAGCTTTGGAAACAGACCGTGGGTGACATTGCTCAACTAATGCTGTCACTGCTATTAAGTAATAAACATCTCGTGCTTATTCAACTATGTTTTATTGAGTAAGAGAAAAATAAACCATCGACTTAACCAGATTCAGGAAAACAAAACATCATATACCAAAAAAATTCATGTAGATATGCTCCATGAAATAATTCTTGAATTATGGTAAAAAATAAAAATAAAAAATAAGCCTGCCTTGCCAAAATCAATTGCTAAAGGATTAATTTACAATTAAAATATAATACCTTCCTTGCAGATGCTTTTAAAGCGCTGCAGACATCCAGCCTCAAGTTGGCATTATCTGCATATAGTTCCCCATCTACTGTAGCTTGAAGGTTATTGTGGTCAAATGGCATTTGAGCCGTTGCATGTTGCAGAACTTCATTCCATGAAGCTTGATCAAACTGTGTTTTGGATCCAATAAATGCAGACTCAAAACCTGTTCCATCCAAGTCTTTGCTCGCATTGTCCGGCATAGATGAATAAAATTGTGATGCTGATTCTGTGTACTGTCCTTGAAGATCACCTGGGAAATTTTTAACAATGTTACTCCAAGTTAGGCTTTTGTTAACAAATTCAACTGAAAAGAAATAACAAAAAGATATGCACACACCTTGACTATATATGGAAGGATCAAGACCGAAAGAGTCCAATAACCGACCCTTCATTTTTCCACTATCATACTGCTGCACCGCAGAGAAAGTGTGGTGTCTGGAACTTGCTGGATTATCTGCTGCATTGAATTTCGCTTTAGATACACTGAAAGAAAAAAAAAATGCATGATTGAAATACGAATCAGTGGGATCTATACTCGTTGTAAGATGATGCATAACAGTTTATGCTGAGAAGGGGTGATACCTGATTCAGCATCTTCATACTCTAAATTGTATACACTGTTGGGGCTTTCGACATCTGTTACTTGTGAAGGCAGTTGGCTGTGGTTAGTGAAGGAATTAGAAGATGCAGGACTATCAATATGGTTAACTTGTAGAACTTCATCTCTAGTGCGGCTGGAACTTGGTCTGTGACCCTGGATTTGAGACATACACAAGCAGACAAATTCTGTCATATGTGCAACTATAAGCATCAATAATCTCTGTAAAGGTGCTCATCCTGCGTATACTAACTAATCAAGCATTATTAGTCTAAGCTTAAGGTAAAGAAGGTAACAGAGATAAAACTCAAGCTAACATAGCAACTCAATGATCTTTTTCTTCAATAAAAAATGATGCTAAAGAAAACTATCAAGTAGTCAAGCATTTCTATGGTAAAGAAAATAAAACAGTAATCAATAAATTAAAAAAAGAAAATCCTACAATAATCTTTTGGCCACAATTGACCAGAAATACTGTATGAACTCTGACAACGCTAAAAATTTAGCAAATGAGTCTAAAATTAGCTCAAGGATAGAAAGGACATCCCTAGAAGAAAAGTTGCATAAGAGGCAAAAGAATTATAGACTATTACTCAGGCTGGGGTACAAGTATTCGGCATGGGCCCTCTGATAAGGGCATTTTAAAGGAGTGTTTATGCATGATTAATTGGAATGTCAGGTATTGACTAAGAAAGTCATTGTCAAGTGTTTCTAGTCAACATAAAAATGGAGAATGTTGAGAAAAAAAAATCTGTCACTGCCATACCGCCACACTCACGGCCATACCCCCACTCTTCTCTCTCTTATTTTTTTCCCTTCTTCCCTGTTCCTTTTTCTTTCCTCATCTTCTTTTTCTCCCGCACCGCTTCACCTTCTCCAGCAAGAGCAGAGCAGCAGCTTTGCTGTGATTCCTCTTCTTCAACGCGAGGGGGGGGGGGGACCGGGTGGGGTACCAAGAAGCTTGACAAAGGAGTGTCAAAGATCACTGAATAAGTAAAACACGTTTACATCTAGATACCTCAGAATATCAAACAGGTGCATCAAGTATATTTTAAAAAAAAGTGATGTTAGGATGAATAAATGCTACAAGACCATATCGGTTTGATAAACTTCAAAATTTACTGTTCTTAAAAATAAAACAAATTTAACTCAGGGGTATCAGCAATTTACCACCTTCACTTCAAGATAGTGAACAAGTACGATGTGCATCAGGTCCCTACATGAGTCAAAACAATTGTTTGTCAAATAATAGGTGTTTCAAAAAACCTGCAAAATTAGCAAGTAGATTTACAGATAAGAAAATAGGTTCATATATGTGTCAAAGAATTCCATAAAGTGAGAAATAAATTCAAAGAAGAAGATATAAACATGGAGAAAGGGGAACAAAAGAGCATTCCTTTTAGACCTGGGCTCTTTCTAGCTTCTATAAAAAGAGAGGGTATGGATGTTTCTTTTGTTAAGAAAGAAGTATCCTTATTACTGTCGGAGTAATTATTCTTTCCAAGTATGTTTGAAGTTTGCCTTTCTGAAAAGATACATACTAAATGGGCCTAAAGATAATTCTTTCTGTATTTCTCATAGTAAACAGATATTATCAATATGAGAATCAACATCAGGTTGAGACCGAATAATTATAATTCATGAAAATATTCTGGAATTTAGTTACATTGCTACTAGTAAAAAATTATGTTCACAAGTGAAGAATTCTTTTTTTTACAAATTATTGGCTTAGAAGAGCCAAGTGCAATAGCCACCATCAAAGAACCTAAAAAGAGGAAATTTGCAGAATTTACATAGATGCAACATTCCTTAATAAGATTGTTCCAGAATTAGAAATCCCAGTTCATTTGATAAAGTTCACATGCAATTGTCAATATACGTTCTAGTCCCAAACTCTCATTATGTTCTAGCATAACTCCTTTGATTTCCTTGAGATTTGAGCAACAGCTTATGAAGCAAATGTCAGAGATTTATCTAAATCATGAAACGTTTGAGGAAACAATTCAAAATAACCTCATTTCATCACATTTTGTGTCTTGGAATGTTAGTCACTGAAGTCACAGAGCAAGTAAAAGAAGGAATTATAACTCAATCTCCCACATCCAATAAATCTTCCAATTATTAAAACAATACAAAATAAGTGTCAGATATAACATGACACATATGAAAAGAAGGAATTCAAAGGAACACCAATTCTTAGTTTTAAAACTGTTCTTTAAATGCTAGTTACTATGCAAGAATAAAATTTGCAACCATGCATCATACTAAGAGATAAATAATGACTCACTCTTCCAACATCCAATAACTCCTCCTTTGAAAACTTTCATTCTCTTCACCATGAGCATAGTAGCAATGAAGTACATCAACACTCCCAGCCTGAAAGTAAACATTTAGGAAGGATGCAACAAGATAGAGCATTCAGATATTTGAAATTATACCACATCCTACAGAGAAGAAGAAAGTAAATACTTGAGATTGTTTATGTAATTCAATGCTAAGCGTTTGCAACATTGTCTAGTGTGTTCATGCTGTCATGTAGGAGAGGTTAAAGTAGCCTTGATCAACAACGAAATTAGAAAAAATATTAAGATAATATGGAAAGGTCCAAAAATGGCCAATAAGCGCCACAAATTGAATCAATTGTGTGAGGAATAAATTAACACAAACGAGAACTTTACTCGCCTAAATTAAAAGAAAATAATTTATGAAGGTTCTCTGTGTTGTAATCCATTCACATATACAAAAACTTGCATAGGAAGCCCGAGATGTCAATTTCTGTTACAAATTTCATGTATCCATGAAGCTAACTGAAAAGCTTGTTGAAAACCATGCTCTTTGTTTTTGAAATTTTGATTATGCAAGTATCTATATGTAAACAAAAAACAGAAAAATATTCTATTATGACAAAAACCGCCAGGACATCGTTCTTTTTCTTTGAAAAATAAAAGAATGATAGATTATTCTCTTTGGTAGAATTTTTCGTCTGGTCACTCTCATTATTTAGGTTGTGTTTCCTTGGAGGGATTACAAAATAAAAGAGAAAGACAGGCAAAAATAGAAAGTGAAGAGAAGAGGAACAAAATGATATTACCTCTAGTTGTCTATTCCAAGAAGGGATGAACATAAGAAGAGAATAAAGTTTCCATTACAACCTTTTTTTAAGATAAAGATTGGCAAATGAATAGAAAGGTGGCAAGTGGGCTTGGACAAGGGGTGGTGTGTCAATCAAAGGGGAAAGAAGAGAAGACACTTTGCCTCTTCCTCCTCTCCTTCCTATTCTTCCTATGCCCCCTGATCAAAGTGGACTACTACCACCACTTCGTATGGACACAATTGATTAATGCTGACCGGTGTTAATAAAAATATCATTTTTGCCTAACTAATTGTCCTGTTGTTTCACCCACCATTGGTTTTAGCATTCTCCAACTTTGCAAACATGTAAATATGTTTATTGTGTCACTTTGTCCACATGTTGGTTGCTTGTTTAATAGTATCCACCTTTAGTTAAGATGTTAATTTTATTGTTTCCTGTCTATAATAGAAAATTACCATAAAAAAGTGTGGTAACAACACATGACAAACCAACAAAGGATGTGATAAGGATGGGTGTAATCATGCACTAACAGATCGAGCTCGGCCAATTGAGTAATACTTGGCGAGAATATGACATTGGAGAGACTGTTGGTACAATCGCACACAAATGATCCACTAACAGATCGAGTTCAACTAAGTAGTTTTGATGTTTAGGGAAATGTTTAAGTTAAGCATATTACGATTGCTAATGTGAGGAAATGTTCGAGTTAGACATTTAGGGTTCACAGCAGTGACAAAAAATATTAGTCCTCTTAACATACAATTAATCACAAAACTATCTACATGGATATAAGACTCCGCACCTAGTTGTTATCTCTGACATCAAATAAGGAATATAAGTTGTTAAAATGATATAAAAAGCAACGCATCGCTTTATGAACATCTAAATATTGTTATATAAAAGGATTATGTAACACAATCATCAAGTAATATGCACTTGCAGGTAGTTTTCCCTGTTATAGCCTCTCATTAGCAAGTCTTCAATTGTTGTACAAAGAGAAGGCGTTGACCTAACATAATTTACCTTTAGTCTCTCGTGAGCTTCTTTCACAGTCTTCCCATCCTTCTTCTTTCTCCAATTATGACCATCCTTCCTAAAGTATCTCAATACTTTGCGATCAAAGAGAAAAAGAGATCCGCCTGGATAACATGACAAATGTTGCTCATTGAAACAGAAAATATAATAAAAAAACATGAAGGAAACAATTAAACTCCAAATATAATAATAAAAAACACAAGAAGGAAACAAGTAAACTCCTAGAATCATAAATCAAAATTTTTTTAACATCAACCAATGCAAGCAGTTGATGACTACAAGCAAAGTAGTAGTAAACATAGAAAAACATACTGGGTGGTTTATTTGGCGATTCTGGTGCAATATTGAACTTCTTGTAGTTCTGAAGTATTTCACAAATTTCAGCAGGGCGCAACCACCGATGTTGTGCTTCAATGAGTATCTGCTGAATATCTGCACGTGCATGAAATTGCCGGATCAGCAAATACAAAATTATAAATGTAAGAATGTTGTGTCAACCATCTTAAAGTGGAAGGCAACCCCGCGCCGCTAATCTTTATTCAACCAATTAGTGCATACTCAAAATTTGTGTTAAATATTTAGAATATACTACTGTGTTCAACCATTCACAGAATCCCCGAGTTATAATCTATAAGAACTGTGACCATAGCCAGCGACGCAGGAAGACCCACGCAATAACCTGGATTTGCTTCCTTTGAGAGCCAATGTACAAAAAAGAGAAATTATCAAACCGATTCCCTGTTTTTGTAGTGAAAAGGCAGTTTTTTCCGCCTCCAATAACCCTTTAACGCGAAACAGCGATAAAAGCACTCACTTCCGGTCACTGCTAACCAACTTACACTCGACAAAGAGGCACATAGTCGACGACGATCAGAGCCCATAACTAGAATCGAAAAAAGAAAAGAAGAAACAAAATCAAACAACCAAATTCATACCAAGCTGAGGGGTCAACGAAAACCGCCTGGCATCCGCCATCAAGCACTCCGTAAAGATTCAGGCGTCCCAAACTCGATGTAGAAATCCTAGCGCCTCGATCATCAAATCCCGAACGCCAGACCGTTGGCTAGCCTAGAACCGCCACCGGATCAGTTAACGCCGGGGCTGCAAGAACCCGATGGAGCCGATAACTCGACGCCCAGTATCTCAACAGATCCACGAGGATGTTAGAATTTCTGCAACGCGGAAGACGAGATTGGGACTAGAAAAAGCGAGAGGAAAAGAACCTTCCCGGAAGGGCTAAAAGCATTGAGCCGCCGACTTGGAATAAAGGGAGCGTTTCTGGACCCAATTGACTACATTACCCCTATCGAAATACATGATGACTGACACGTGGCCGTTTCGTGGGCAGTCGAGAGCTCTGACGTTGGATGCGGGACGCGGACGGCAGGGAATGCGGGCGCATACGAAGTGTTGATGCGGGAGTGTCAGTAAGTACCAAACGAAGGGCCCCGCCCCCGGTTTGCGAGTGTGAAAACGCCGCGACTAGTCAAACAGGGGGAAGCGAGTGAGGTACAGCTTAGCGAGTAATAAAACGGCGTTTTATTACGTCATTTTTCGGGGATTTAATAAAATGCCGCTTTATCAATGTAACATCTATAGTGACAAATAATTACTTATAAGAAATGATTTATAGAGAGAAAAAATTTAAGAAAATGCTTCATAAAAGATATATAAAGTGATGAGACCTATAAAAAGTGAAATGATGGGTTCTATCACTATGTGTCTTTTTTTGAACGTTTTCTTAAATTTTTTTCTTTAAATGTATCATTACTCATTATTATTTCAAAACGATCAAGAACTAAATAGAGATTTGTGTTATTCATAGACTACAAATAAATAGTTTTTTGGTCTTTACATATGTTTCATTTAAATTTTATTATTATTATTATTATTAGTTTCGTCAAAATATATACATATAATTTTATCATGCACACGATGTACATGTATAAATATATGCATAGAAAATGCCTTATGAAAAATGTCACACATGAATATTACATACACACATTGTACAAAATATATATAAGGTATTTTTAGTCTGCACACCCAGTGTGCACATCCGTGTGAGCTACCCTCACAACTCCATACACCTAGAGTTATATATATAGATAACTCCACACAAACCCCACACAATGTTTACTTAATTCTTGTATTAAGTGCAATCCATCTTCTCTTATGTGAGACTAGTGATATTGGAATTGTAAAAGAACATCCTTTTTCATTTATCATTAAAACGCTTCATTTTGATCAGGTACGAATACAAGGAATTAAATTTTAAGGAGGCTTGAATTTAATGAGTAAGGGGTGAGGTGAGCTTTGGGTGGGGAATGGGTGGTATTTAGTGAGTTAAGTAAAAATTTAACTAGGTAATAAATAATTCTGCATTGGATTAGAGCTCAGGAATATAGATATTTCAACTCTTATTAATACTAATAATATTATATTGTAATAGTTATATGTTCATAACTATTACAAGATGAACATTCTATCATTAAGACACTAATCAACATTATATTTTAGAAATTATGAATCATATTGTTATAACATAAATATTTCATCTCAAGACTCTAGACAATATTATAGTAGTTGTAGTGTTTGATAGGTGTGATAGGATTAATATTGCAAGAATTAACGGTGGGATATAGAGTGTTTGATAGGTGGAATAGAATAAGTGATAAAACTGATAAAAAGTTATCACACTAATTTAATATTTAATACCTTGGGGAGCTAAGGGTTATTTATCACATCATTAATCCATATCAAAATCCTATCCACCTATCAAACAGATTTAACAGGGGTGATAGCTGATAGGATTAAGATTTTATTTTTAAAAAGTTTTTAATATGTAGTCTGGTATGATTGATTAGATGTAGGATTCACAATCCTTAGACATGGAGAGTGATTATTAATCTTATCCTAATCAATCCAATTATATCTCTACCAAACGGGTTTGGCTCTTATAGTATAAGAATTATGATTTCAAAAACTGCTATTATAATTGTATTTTCAATAATAAAAATGCATTTAGATTTGGCTCTTATAGTATAAGAATCATGATTTCAAAACTGCTATTATAATTGTATTTTCAAGAATAAAAATGAGTTGAGATGAAATGAGACATTATTATGGTAATAAATAATTGCATCATTTTGACGATTCCAAGCTCATTTAATTTTTGTCCAAAAAAGAATGATTTCTAATTTTGTCACGAGGAGGAATTGTCACTACAACAATTATGACTTTCCGTAACGCATAATTATTATATCCATAGTGCACATTGCATGTTGCACAACTCCAAGCTATTAAGAGTTATAACACATTCGCAACGTACACCCGCGCGCTGCGAAAAAAATGCATCCACAGCGTGCGAAAAAATGCAACCGCAGCGTTCGGTTGTACGTTGCGGAAGAACTCTTCTGCAGCATGCGGCTGCGCGCTGCAGATGCACTCATCTGCAACACGCAGTAACGCGCTGCGGAAACACTGTGCAGATGAACTCTTTCGCAACACGCGGCCGTGCGCTGCAGATGCACTCTATTATATACAACTATTATACAATTATAATATAACAAATTAAATATACAATTAGAATTACAACATATATAGATAACACAAACAATTTTAATACCACATACACTCAATTATAAAATTAAAACTAGAACATTTATAATATCAATCCTCAACAACACACTTTAACAAAATAACAATTCACTTAGTAATAAATATGTCAAACAAATAACACAAATTCACTTAATTAATAACATAAGTATTTTCTTAAAAAGTATAAAACTAGCTAGTAACTCAATCACATAACACTATGAACTTAGATAACCAAGCAACTGTGCTTCCTATTGCATTTTCGAGAAAACCCATTTCAACATTTGGTCGAATTAGGTCCACCTTGTCCACAAATACTCTATCAATCCAAATTTTCCAATAAGCTCCACCAAGAGGAACATGATGGACTTTTACTTTTGGATCCGTGGATGCAATTCGACCTTCTGCAACAACTCCATCAACACTCCAATGAAGTCGCTTCCTATTGCATCTTCGAGAAAACTCATTTCAACATTTGGTCGAATTAGGTCCACCTTGTCCACAAATACTCTATCAATCCAAATTTTCCAATAAGCTCCTCTAAGAGGAACGTGATGCACTTTTACTTTTGGATCCGTGGATGCAATTCGACCTTCTGCAACAATTCCATCAACACTCCAATGAAGTCGCTTACACTTAGTACCATCAATAATATCTCCACGACTCAAATTCTTCAGTTGTAACTGTATAATAAAAAAAAACAATATATTACAAAACAATTCATGAATTTCAATATGGAACATCATGTTGAAAAGTTAACTTGGAGAGTTGACTAATAAATTTTTGAAGAAATAGACACTACAGGAATATATTGCAATATATTACAAAACAATTCATGAATTCAAAAACAAAGCAATTTACATTAAATATTGCATCAAGCATGCAATGTTATTAATGACAATGTAAAGAACAAATGCATGCACTTGAATTCAAAAAGAAAATTGTACAACCTGGAAAGAGAGGAGTTTCTGCATCTCTAATAAATCAACAAACTCATCCTCTTTTGTCTTAGTCATAGTGTGTGCAACCTCTTTTTTGGCCACAAAGCCATCCTATATAAGTGATAAGCCTCTCTATAATCATTTTCCTCTTCAAGAATTCTTCTTGAACTACCGATCACTTTTAAATTGTGAGGTATAACTTTCACTATGGAAGACCCAAATAGTATAAGAAGGATCAATTCCCTTCATAATTAAGTGCTCATAAACTTGGTCAAATTTCATGTACTTCCTATTTTGACAATGCTTGCAAGGACATAAAATTATTTCACGTTTTTTGGCATAGTTTCTAGCTTGTGAAAGAAATTTTTGAACC
>JBBPFQ010000017.1:8555569-8567291 GCA_037974815.1 Kaempferia elegans
ATATAGTACACAACCACAAGTACACAACCAAAACATATATATACATTAAGTTCAATATAGATATACATCATGTCCCACCCAAAAACTAATTATCTAAGTATACATGCCACAAGTATATATCCAGACCCAAACATGATATGTATGTATCCGAAACTTACAGAAGCAAACCACAAAAATAAGTTTAGGAGCTTAAGTATCTGAAACATAACCATGAGACTCCTTTCTCCAATTCCTTAAACACAAAACATGTTTAGCAGCTAACATATCCCATAAACACAGAACACTATGATTTCTCCAATTCAACTAGCAGACCCAAACAAGACTGCTTTCGCCAATTCCTTTGCTTGCATACCATGATTTCTCCCTTTGCTGCATAAAAAAAAAAGAATAGTTAAAGTTATAGCAAAAGCTAATTAAATTAGACTAAGAGATGCTAGCTAGAAAGATATTATAGACAACCACAAATTATCCTTTTGTATTGCATGCTTTAAACAAAATTCAGACAATTACTTTGTGGTTGAAGTCCATCATGGTTTAGATATGAAAGCTCATAACAGAGTAATATGAACACATTAACCTAAATAAGACATCCAAAGTTCTCAACAAACACTGACGAAATTGAGATTCAGGTATCTGAATGCAGAGATCACTGTAAGTGAGTCTGAAACAAGAAACCTATTGGACATTTATATAATTCATATACATACATTAGCAATGTGCCTGAACAAGGAAAGCCCACATGGCAAGAAGTTAAGATGAAAAATGAAAGTCAGTATAATAATAATAGTTTGACTCATACTACAAAAGGGTTTTTTATCAGTACTCTAATCGAAGGTATAAATATATGATTTTTGGTGATAAAAGAATGTAAAATAATAACTATGCTAATTTGTTGGGTCAAGAATGTCAACATTACATTAGATAATTTACAAAAATACAGAAAAACTTACAGAAAAATATTAGGGAAGCTGAAAAAAGAAATTATTAAAAGAAATACAACTTAGTTGCCAGATACTAACAGTTACATAGCTTTCCTCTTCAAATGCCTTGCAAACACCCAGCAAATGCGAATCTAGCTTTTGAATTGTCCTACCAAGCCAAGCCTGTAGACATATAGGTATGAAGTGTCAAATTATCATGCAAAGAGAAGGATACAATAGAAATCAAATAAACGTGAAATATTATATGCTAATATGACATTACTTTATCATAAACGTGAAATATTATATGCTCAACATCCTATTGACTATGCAAATTTAAAATGAAATGAAAAATAAGCATTAGAAATATTCAATTGAACTATGATTTGTACAAGTTAGAAGAATCTCAAAATTTTTAGCTAGATTAAAAAATAACAAGGGGATTGTCATAAGCAAAAGTGACAATTTGTTAATTAATCCTAGCTTAATTGTGTAAGGAGTGTTAACCTGCAGCAGCTCAGCTATTGGGACAAGAGAGTAGCGAATCACAACTACAAAAGTTGATATTTAAAATTACATAGAGATTCATAAACATACGATTCCACATGCATTGTTAACATAATTGGTTAAAGTGGATGGTAAGTATTTTATCTCTTATCGAAGCTTTTGATGAATGGCCCATGCCCAATTCCTTTGTGACATAAGAAGCAAGAAGTGCCTGACAAAAAAAATGATGTAACTGTCATTGCAAACCCCAACCAAATCATAAAATCAGAGATACCAACTCCTTTTATTTGGATTTCAAATGAATTCTTGACAGCTAACAATCACAAAATGATGGTTTTCAGAACAAATATAGTAGATTGGCCACTCAAAGCACGCATCAATACAACATGAAAATGAAAGAAATATGTAATAACAGTATTTGTACATCATTTTTAAGAAAAAAAAAACAATGTTGAAAGAGATCATATCAAACAATTGCAAATAAAATGAGAGTTCTAGTTTCCAAATGCATGAAGAAGCTTCCAAAAATTTGCATTGCTAAAATACATCCCATGAAACAAATTCTTTATTCAAAGAAGCAAAGAAAAATCTTGCTTTGTTAAATATAGCATTAACTAAAAGATCCATTGTTAGACTAATATAAGGTGAAAGCACTATAACACCTCTATCACATAATAATATTATTCCTTTTCCACTCCAACTGACTCATTCTTCTTAAATTCAAGAAAACATGAAACTATAAGCAGGCCAACATGATTTTTTTTTTCAATTACATAGATAAATATGGTTAGCTACATGTGCTCATAATATAACAAGTCATGTAGTAAACTATCCTAACAAATCATAAGCTCCCGCCACCATGAGAAATCAACTGCAAGAAGAATAGAACATTCATTTTCAAATCTTAACTTACAACACACTAACAAATGGAAACATGTTTACCTGTGAAACATTTGTCACTAGTCGGGTGAGCATATAAACAAGGGCAACTTGATAATAGAGAATTTTCTTAAACCAATGAGTCCATGAGATACCAGAAAGCTTTCTACATTCAAATTGCAGTTTCAACCTGCACGACGAAAATAAAACACATAGCCTAAGATCGACATACAGAGTTTATGCAAACATTCACTAGTTTGTTAAAATCATCTCAAGTAGGCAGCAACCCAAGTTTAACGCAAATTTTGATGACATCGAGTTGTACATCTTGGTATACCTCATACTGAACTTGTACAATTCAACAGCTGAAAGAACTGGTACTACAGAATAATTGCAATATAATATGAGTGGAACATAGAAAAAAAGACTTACTTTGGTTCTTTGGTTCCAATAAGGAACACAGCTACAAAGCAACATCCAAAAAATATGGACAAGAATGCAATCCAACGGTACTGTACAATAAAAAGGAGATATAAGATAAAAGAGAGAAATACAATATTTGAGAATGAATGTGAACTTACCTGGATCTTGATATCAACATAGTCTTTAGCATAGACACTGAACACGCATAATGCAATTGCATAAAGACTAAGATTGGCTACCTTCAATGACAAAAAATCGAAACGAATGGTTTTCAGTAATTTGAGCCATATCTAGCAACATATCACTAATTGCAGAAGTTTGACATTTTGACACACAATAAACAAGAGACAATGAAAAGCATATAACCATTGAGAAGGCATTACGGCAACTTGCAAGTGAAACTCTGCTTGTTGGATTAAGAGTCATGCAATTCACCATTGACCTTGAAAAAAGGAGGAAAAATCATGGATTAACAGTCAGATACAGATCAATAGATGACTAAAAAGAATCTTCCAAGAAGAGGATTACATGTGTGAAACTTGTGTAACAGCCCAGCCTACATTGAAGATTGCAGCAAAGGTGCTGTAACCAATAGTTTGCAATGTAGTGGAGTTGCTGCCCATAACTTTACAGGGAAGGCAACCACCAAAAACTGATGAAAAAGAGACAGCCACTAATAAAGATCCACCAGCATGCCATAGTTTGAAATGTCCATAGCGGTCTATCTGCAACAAATACACTTTTCAGGAAAAGTGTCACATTGTATTCCATTAAAATTTAGAAATCACACTATTCAAGCTAGTATGTTAGAAGAGTTAGCTGCTTATGAGCTTTTCTTTCACCACAGTTTCTCTGTAAGATTTTAGCATGATATTAATGTCAGTCCTAAATCCCAATCCCATATGAGAAAGGTTATAGTTGGATTAGGCTTAGATAACATGAGTTAAAAATTGTCTAAACGTATAGCTGACCTTAAATAGTTACGACAAGCATAACTACTGACAATGGTATGATGACCTCATGCATTAAAATTCTTTGTGCTGCAGATATGGAGTCAAAAACTATCATTTAAGGAATGGGATAATATCATTTAAAGAAATTTAAGAGAGTTTATCCTTCTAGATATTCACTTTCATGTTCAAATTCAACCTGTTAAACTATATTTTATAGGTCAGTTACCTGGTAAATCAAACAAATAAATACTTGCACCTTTTAATCAGACAGCCCAAAGTTGTCATATAAAAAAAAATTCATTGTCAAGGAGATTTCTCAGATAGGTGAATCCCATTTATGAGTTTCTTTTGATAAGTTTATGGTTCATGAATCATGATAACTCAAGTTGCATTAAATCACAAGGAAAGAAACAAATCACATGTTAAATTGTGCCAATTTGTTGCAAGCAGAATACTAATACAAAGAAATTTAGCATTACAAATATAAGGAGCTCTAAAATTTTTTTGAAAAGCAAAAGAATGTAGGGAACTCTCAAAACCTATACATGGATATATTGTATGAAGAAGACGTCACCTATTCAACAATCAAAATCTGTAAACAATCAACTAACAAATAGATAAAGGTTAGTGAAACTAAAAAATATACATAGAATAGAGGGTTCAGATATTTGGTCAGAAGCTACTAGAAAAATTTGATACAGTATGTTTATAGTAGAATGCTATTATACTTGTGATATAAATCTAACATGTCTATTGGGAAAATAAAAAAAACAAATATTTACCAGCTCGCCGACAAATATTGTGGTGAAGGCATCAGCAACCTGCCCAAATAGCATGACAGTTGCCGCATCCCTATAATATTTAAAAATTGTTTACATATCACATACCTATTCTCAGTTTTGATCATCCAAAAAAATTTGTAAGAGTTTGTTAGGTAACAAAAAATTAGAATAATTAAGATGATGCATTAGTGACATTAGGCAACATATTCGCAAAACCAATGTATGGCTTCAATTTTGTCTAACATGAGACACTCCCTATTTCAGTTGTTCAAAGCCCAAACAAATTTGACATCTCTTTCAATTACTTTCTTAGATTAGAAGAATATGTGATATACCAATGCATAAGCTGAATCCTACTAATCATATGCATGGTTTGAAATGGGTAGCACTATGAAAACGTATTGCTTTAGTAAATTAATGAAACTCAATGTTGATCGGCAAGGGTAGTCTCTCGTGCATTTCTTGTGTCGATCAAACTTAATTTAATTGACTATCCAATTGCTGTGTTCTTATTTTCATCATTAAGTGAAAGGGTATTAAGAAATAAAACTCATATAAACTTATTTTGTCATACTTTGATGCGTGCCAAAGCATGTCAAGTAACACAATACGGGGACAATGTTGTGTCATTCCCATTGAAGACCAAAACTTTAGCATGACCTTAGTATGTAGTTTAGTGTTCTCTTCTCTTTTTTTCAACCAAAAAAAAAAAGTATGACCTTAGTATGTAGTTTAGTGTTCTCTTCTCTTTTTTTCAACTAAAAAAAAACCTATTTCAATCGATGATAGAAACTTCGACATGGGTTAAAATCTTAATCCTGATCTTATGAATATTCTTGTTCCAACCTTTCCCTAGCCATGTAGAGATTCTTATAACCATTGACAGTTGAATCATTTGGGTAGTCTTTCACCTTTCTCCCAAAATTTTTCATATGTATAACGTGTTACTCTTCAAACACTAAAATCAATCAAAGTTCATCTCTATCTCTTTTCCACAACAGGCATGCAAGAATAACCATATAGATTTTCAGAAGCTTGGTTTCCTTCATTAATAAAACCAGAAATGAAAAGAGACAAAAATATGAATGGCTCTATAGAGAAGAAATTAAAGATCAAGAAGTATAATAAGAAAAGAAAGGATAAGGAAATGAAGTAATATTTACGATTGTCAATGAGTATGTGGCACAACAAAACTTATGGAAAATTTCTCTTAATTCTCATTATGAGGTAACTTCATTTTTCCCCTTTCTTATGGTCATATCATTTCACAAGAAGCCATGCCAATATAAAAGAGAAGGGATAAACTATCAGTGATTGCCATAAGTTGTTCATAAATAACTTGGTTTTATGCTTTTACATTCAGTATGAATGAAGATCAAAAGTAGCAGATATAACAAACAAATGGATTGAACATAACATGTTTAGGTGTAATGACAGATTCTATGACATACTCAATTTAGTGATGATAAAAATATATTCTCAACAAAGTAACTTTATTCTGTCAATGTGCAAGTACTAATTGAAAGAAAAAGGAAAGACAAAAGTCCACTAAAAAGTTGAAAGCAAAGGGAACACTGGAACATCATTCTATTACCTGGGACTTAATCCCATATTTGTCAAGAACAACAATAAATAAGTAGACCAGCAGGCTGATGTGATATCATTTAGCATGTGACCAGCACCATATGATAAAGTAGCTAATCTTCCCAATGGCCGAACATTTCGTGCTTCTTCTGATGATTCCTCACTAGTTGAATGATGAACCATAGTAAAGTTTAAGGTCAATTTTCCTCCAGAAAATAGCAATCTTAAATTCCCTACACAAAGGAAAAAAGATACAATCAATTGCATGAAAATTTAGACCTACTTGGGAAACATGCATCAATCACAGTTATGCACAGGACTCATCACCATATATTTAAGTTGTTAAGCTTTCATAGTTTTGTTAAGTAGACAAAATCAGTATAGATTTTCACAAAGCTTTTTTGACCTAAAAGATATTAGATTATATTAATAATGCAAAACAGAGCTCAAGTTAATTTGGGGAAATTTGTGAGAGTTAAATACTGAGTGAAGAGTGAAAATTGTTTTTGGACCTTCCCTTCCTCGCTAAGGATTGTTCCAACTGATTCCTAGACCTAGTTCTAAGCCCAATTTTATATTAATGTGAACCTACAATCCAACTGAGGTTACAATAAAGTCAATCCATCAAATTTCCATCTCATTCGGAGTTTTGTACTCTCTCCTAGTTACAGAAGAAAATTTATCTCGCTCAGAGTTTTGACGATACTTTTCTTGCGGATGCCACAGAATCCGAGGACCAACTTATCAACCACACTCAAAACAAAATGAACTTATCAGAAGGAATGAGTAAGTTTAAGGATTCCTCAAACCATAGCCGTAGTATAAGGAATGAGTAAGTTTAAAAAAGTAGTTTTTAACAGGCCGTAGATTCTCCACTAGCAACAGAACCCATGGCCGCAAAGATAAGCACTTAAAGAGTATCTCCCAAGAACCAAACAACCATGTAAGAAATCATGGAAAAGCAATTCGTCGAGCTTGCATAACATCGAGCAAACAAAAAAAAAAACAGTCGGGGCCCTACCTCTGGGACGGGTTCAGAGATTTCGAACCCTAACCGCGGGTGGAAGAAGAAAGCTGTGGAGAGAATTAAAGGAAGATAAATGCGGACTTATTATGGCGTGATGGCACCGAAAGAAGGAAGAAAGATCGCCCCCCACCAACGGCGCCGTGTTCCTTTCGCTGAGTCCAAACCTCCATTCCATCCTTCCCTTCCTCCCGTCGGATCTATCCAACAAGATTTATTGTAAGAACCTCTTCCAATTCGTCTCGTCGCCATTCAGATCTACGCGAACGATCCAGATTCTAGACACGCAGCCGGGGCTTCCGCCATTCGAGCGTGGTTAGTCCTCTCGCCTCCGCGCCGCCAACTAACTTTTGGATGTTATCTTTCGGGGCACGCCCAGTCGCAGAGACCGGTTGGTTCCGCGTCCGCAGAAGGATCAAACCAACCTTTTGGGAGTCGGTATGCCATTTTTTCCCCAATGAATATTGATTGAATATATCAGACGTACACACTTCAACTTCCTCATCGGTAAATTTGAAATATAATTTAGGATAAATATCAGATATACTGTTCAGTACGATTAATTTTAGTCTAAATTTTCTACCTAATTTCTAAATGATCATGAGCTAGGAGCTATGAAATATTAAAAAAATGGTTTGAAAAAAAAAAGTATGCCTTTTGATTTTTATCTTGTAATTCACGTTTAGATCGAATTTTCAGAATATTATTGAAACTCTGAATTTCGATGTTTTTTAATTCATGGGAAAGGACCGCATGGAAATGGACTTTCAATACACGAATCCGACTAGGATCATTGAAGAAAGTCAAATGATAATTATCGAAGAAAGTTGACGTATTTCTAAATTTAAGCGAGATCAAAATAATTATTATTAAATTTATTTAAATATAAATAAAAAATAAACACTCAGCAAAGTAACAAATTGACAAATTAATGATCTACTAGTATAGCTAAAACAATCTTCAAAACGTGCAAGCAAGCCAAAGATCACTTTAGACTAATTAATCATGAAGATGGCGATTCTATCACACTGTAAATCTGAAAGCGTTAAAAAAAATATTCTATAATACACTACTGTAACTAAGGATCAAACATGTATGCTTCAAAATCACTGAAATAAATATCGTTGTCGCTACACCATAGCCCAGGGCTCTTCCCAAGCTCTCTTATGAAGCTTAAATATTTTGATCCTTCGATATGGTATGATTTTGTGTCACATGCAATTTGCTCCGATTATCTTTTCAGTGCATCGTGAGGATAAGTTTTGTGTATAAATTGATGATAGTGATGAAAAACTAAATTTGTGAAGCAATCACTTCGCTTAAATTTGTGATGATGGATGAAGTCATGAAATTATTATGGGCAAATTGTTTTAAAATTCCTGTACGTAAATCAAACTTTATTTACACTCTCTCAGGTGATAAAAATTTTATTTCCATTTACTCCTAAACCCAATTAAACCACATATATACCTAATTTTTGATATTTTGTACCAGCATTATATATCTAAACTCTAAACCCTATACCTATTCTTGGACTTTTTTGTACTTATATTTTGTTACATACATAAAAAATATTACTTTTGTAGTGTACAAATTAGAGAGTTAAAGGCAAAAATTTTGAAACTAAGGATTGCATACAAACTTAGACCATTGAATAGAAATTTAAAGAAAATTTACTGAATTATTATTGAAATCTGAGATCTATTATTCAAAATTAATGTCAAAAATACATGGTCAATATATTTTTTTACTTTACTACTGCATTTTTTTCAACCTTCAATAAAATAAAATGTCTAAATAAAATTATTTTATTTAATTAGATAAAAAAGGCAACTGATTTCTTTAAGTAATAATATTTATTTATAAGGAAAAGAAATCTTTCACTCTCATTGCATCAAGTATTGCACGCTACAAGAGAAAAAGCGAACTATCATCCAAATTTAGTATAAAAATGTCACCCACCTGATGGCAATTATTGTTGGGACTTCCACATCTATTGACAATCCCACTAAACCCTAACCACCAAGGCACCAACTAGGTGGAACTTGATTTCACCATTGAAATTTCTTTTCCAACTAAAATACTTTTGCCATTTAATTATCAAAGAACCAATTTTACTTAAACTAACATCGAACAGAATTAACATCACAACCAACAGATCAACTATTATCTTAAACATCCTTCAATCCCAGACACAGAAATCTAATAGAAACATCCCAGAATTTGCAGTCTTACTCTGTTTACTATAGGGAGAGCATAGTAACACGTTCTAGAAAATTAACACAGGCTCCAGCTGGAGGTAGAGATATAGAGTAAATCAACACTCACATACCAGTAAATCAACATTCACATATCATTCTTACGGGCACTAATACGATTCCTTTACGGGCGTGATATTGGCTATCAAATGAGTTCTAGGAGCTGCATATTTTAAAAAAAAAAACATACACAAAATAAATCAACTAGTCAATTAAGCAAAACCAATCAGTGAAACTCAAATACTATGCAAGGAATCGTGTAATAATGTGAATCTCCATTGTCGTTTATCCTAAAGTTCTCGTGTATGACTAGCTCATTGGTGATAGAGTGATAATCATTGACATTTATTTAATCAGAACTCGTGTAGTGGTATTTGGCAAATCAAAACATCTAATCAACAGTAGTGATTTTGACTATCTTTTTATTTTTTGTCCGAATTTTAGTTTTACTGCAAGACATGTTCTATTTGTTGACTATGTAGGTGTAACAATTGACACAGATTAGTATGTAGATTTTCTTTCTACAAGTTCAGTTTAAAAGTTATACAAGCGTGCCATCAATGGATTTGAATTATGAAGCCTTTTGCATTCGAGTAACAAAATCTCACTTGTGAGGAATACCTCACAAATAAAGTGAAGGAGAATATTGGGGAGTGCCAGAAATGTATTTAACAAATTGAGAAAACTGAAAATTTACAGAGTGATCAGTAATCAACTCTGGTTCCACACATGGTGGCAACACCACCATGCTCTAGCCAACTCTCAATCCCGAGGAGACTTACTCTGGTTCCACATGTGAATGGCTAATCCTTGTAACTTGAGAGAGAAAAAGTAAATTTTGTCTAAAAGGACCGTTCCTTTGATGGGAACCAACCATTGGGCTACTTAATCATTCCAAAGTTGTCTACGGAAATTTATCTTAACTCACCAAGCAAGAACCTTCCACATGATTAAAAAAAAATATGGTTCATGGCATATGAATATGATAAGGAGGGCACAAACATGAAACTTTTAAAACAACAAGAAGTTGGAAGTCACAAGTATTTACGGTTGGCTAGATGAATCTCTAATAATTGACACTATGTAAAGCTACATCAAGAGCAAAATTAAGGTCAATTAATTCTGCTTTGAATGTTTTTAGGAAGAAAATTCAGTAGTTATTTCCTTACTTGTAAGGTTTTGGATAAACATTTTCAAACACCAAATAAACATTCGAAGGCAATAGTCTTGTATCAAATTAAAGGTTGGAATGCTCATCTACAACCAGTGAAAACTATTAAAATGTATAAATCAAAGAAGGATTGAATGCCGACACTTTCAAATTTCATCAACCAAAATAAAAAAAAGTAGCACAAATAATGATAAGAACTAGTAGGCAAATTTACTATTTGCATGCAGGTTCTCTCTTTTACATTACTGGGTCACAGTTGAGGTACAAAAATAATCTGAAATGAAAGAAGAAAATATATTTCAATTATTTAATTGATAATAAAATTTCTCATCATAAATGTAAAAATAAATAAATTTATCATAAATTTTATTTTGTTTATACCTATCAGAGCATTTAAAAATTTTCAAATCTATCACAACTTTTAGGTTGTAGTGTCGTATCTATTATCCATTTGGTATCCATCCAATTGTTGTTGTTGAGTTGATGACATCATATCAATCTCTCTAACTACATCTGCCAAATGAAACATAGTTACTGTGTCAGATTAATTGAAAGAAAAATTCTAGAGACTGTCTTCCTCTTCATGTTGTGGCGAAGGTGACAATGTAGATAAACCTCCTCTGCCAAATTAGATAAAGCGCATCAGGGGAGAGACATTGCCTATAGATCCCGTTGGACTGAGACATGAACAGATTTAGTGACCATGGCACTACCGACAACCTCAATCTCTAGAAATAACCTCTAGGTAGTCGGAATCAGTGGCAACGGCGTAGAACAAATTGCCCCTAATTGTAGCATCATGATTGAAGACGACGACGCGGTGAGCTTCACAGAGGAGCTCACAGATGCCATGACTTGACTCCAATAACAAACAGCTGGAAGGAGGCCTTCGCAACCACCTACACTCAACCATTTCTATAAGGTCAAAGTGTCATGTTGTTTGATTAAACCATCCAAAAACTAGTTCAACCTAAGACAATCAACCCCTGCAGATCAATTACCCGAGATCTTTAGTAAAGTGGCCTTCTTCATTGATCTTAAAAGCATAAGACCTTCATCATTCTAACGCGGCATTAAGTATAGTTGTCCTTCACCATTCTTACTGTAAGTCTGTAACTACTGAATAATTCTTGCAAGGGGAAAAAAACTATGTTCTATGAACACAATTAAAATTATCTACTTATCAAAAAAACACAAAGTACAAAGAGGCATTACCCCGAA
>JBBPFQ010000017.1:8592382-8602393 GCA_037974815.1 Kaempferia elegans
CCCCTGGAGGAGAATACACAAAATAAATGAAAAAATCAGCAACATCAGAGTAAATACGGCAGGAGATTCATGTCCATTAACGCCAGGGGGAAAAATCATCATTGCAAGTCCGTCCTAACTAGATACAGGTATCTATCTTCAACCATAGAATGCGACAAACGTCAAGACGTTACATAAAACATCAGAAAAGGAAGGGAAAAAAATGGACAAAAAATCATCCGCGAAGACTAAGAAGGGTCCGATCTAACATTGGGAAGCGGGAGAAGGGAGGGAAAGCGCCAGGATCTCTATTCCCATGCCGAGATGGGATTCGCCCTCTTCCTCCGGCGGAAACTGACGGATCCGCGAGCGAAGAAGCGAACCCCAAAGGTGAAGCAGCGATGGCGGATGCAGATGGGCGTCGAGATTTTTTTGTGGAGAAAAGAAAATTAACTATAATTGTTTTTTAATTTTAATCCGCAATGGTTGGCGTTGCTTTTTTGACAGTGAGTCCAAAGAGAAAGTGAATCTTAGCCGTTAGTTTCATCATTTTTCTATGCGGACGGCCAGATGTTGCAGAGGTCTGGAAGAGATTTAAATGTACCGTAGAAATGGACATTTGAGAACAAGCAAAGAACAAGAATAGGAACAAAATATATATCATTATTATTTGAGAAACATTTAAAAAAAACACTCTTTTTATTGAAATTGGGAAGAAAATATTTTTTATAATTTATTATCAGAATAATGTCTCATCCGTCACAGTCCTTTTCTTCCTTAAAATCCTTTTTTTCAATATTGTTATAGCAATTATGATTCATAACCAATATAATATTAATACAATCAATACTGACAATACTATATTATAGTAAATATAATTACTAACTACTATAATATAAATATTTCATATTATATTGTAATAATTATAAATTATAATTTTTTATAATATAAATACTTCATTTTCGATGAATATAAATACTACAACTATATCATGATATTCTATCTAAATCGGATAGAAATCGATCCTAAGATTTCGCCAACTGTAAAGATCCTGTCATGCGCTTGTCACTTGTTCTTATATTGAACTTCTCATTTTCACTACATATTTCTACTACAATTATATAATTATAACAATTATGAAAACATAACTACTATAATAGTGTTAAAAGTAAAAATACTTTTAAAAATAAAAATGAATTAAAACGAGATATAAAATTGTTTTGATAATCAATACTAAAAGAGCCTCCTTGATTTTTTGCCTTTGCTATTTAGTTTGTTAGCAAATATCAAATACCACACATTAAACCTGTATTCTGCAATAGCATATATGGCATATAAACGGGGGAAAAATGCAAACAATAAAGGGAGCAATAAAATTTCCAACAATCACCTCAACTGATTATAAAATAAAAAATAGAAAAATAATCACTTCGTCATGTAGAACAAGAAATGATAATGGAGGAGACAAAGTGGGAAGTTTGAAACCATTACAATCTTAGAAACAAAGAGATCAATAGACCATTACGTTGAGCAGCATTGCTTCTTTGTGCCGTTGGCCTCTGATGCTGAGACATCAATGCTCTTTCCTTCTTTCACACCTGCAGTCCCAAATCCAGGCTCGTCGGATGAGATGTTCTTTTTGCTAATACCTCGATAAATCTCTGCAAGAATCATTTGAAATGCTTGCTCTACGTTCGTTGCATCCAAAGCTGATGTCTCTATGAAAGAAAGCCCTTCCTTCTCTGCGTAGCTGTGTGCGTCTTCAGAGGCTACTGCACGCTGGTGTTTAATGTCTGTTTTGTTACCAACAAGCATGATTGTAATATTAGAGTCGGCATGGTCACGAAGCTCCTTGAGCCACCGACTGATATTATCAAAAGTGGTTGGCTTGGTCACGTCATAGACTAGAACAGCACCAAGGGCTCCGCGGTAGTAGGCACTGGTTATTGCCCGGTATCGCTCCTGGCCTGCTGTGTCCCATATTTGGGCTTTTATTATCCGACCTTCTACCTAGAAGGAAGGAATAAGATTAAATCACACAAAAATTAACCAAAAATATGGAACCATGTGCCTTAAGGTTCTCAAAACTTGATATAAGTCAACTTGTTAGCTGATACAAGAGATGTGTGAACTTTAACCTCGAAATATTATAAGCTATGGATCATGCGGATGTTTCTCAAAAACTTTCTAGGAGAATGATTTTTGCATATCCTCGTTTTGTATAAAGAAAAGGTTCCATTCAACAGAAACATATTTTCAGGCAATGTTAAAGAAACTGTAACTTGAGAAGCTCAGCTTTTGAAAGCTTTGGGAAAATGACATCCCTGGAGTATGCCAGCAAAGCAAGCAAACCATCCATCAAGTTGAAGCCAACAAAAATTTACAGGAATTCTATTTATTGGAATGTTTTATATAAAATACAAGCAAGATGATTGAAATAAAGGAGAGCATTAGGTGTTCTTTGTGATTGTAAAGTACCTCTAAGACTTAAAGAAAAATTTTACAAAAAGGCGGTTAGACCTACTATATTATATGGAGTTGAATGTTGGGCTATGACGCGGGCACATAAGATGAGAGTTGCAAAGATAAGGATGTTAAGGTGAGTGTGCGGACATTCAAGGATGGACAGAATAACAAATGAAAATATTAAAAAGAAAGTTGAGGTAGAGCTAATGGCATAGAAATATCCATATAACCGACCCCACCTAGTGGGATATGGCTTGGTTGTTGTTGGTTGGCTGTTGTATTCTATTTATCATGCCATTTGCATGCTAGCTAATAGTTATACCTCACAACGAGTTTCATGTGGTATAAATAACTAATTTCTTCATCATACTCTATGGAAGCATTTTCATTTACCAATATTAAACCCTTATTGCATCACTGAGGATTAAGCCCCTATAGGACGAAGCAACCCCTGATTCAGCTCCACCTCTACATTTTGCTCTGAATCTGAGATTTTGAATTAAACAAATGTCAATTCATTGTAACTAGAAGTCAAAGATGCTAATTATAATAATATTATGCTTTTTGTGGGTTTGAAGGGAAAGTAGGACAGGCAGGGTTTCCACAGGGTAGCCAATTCTGTTATTAGGTTCACATCCTCTCTTCTCCGTCCATAAAATTTCATGCATAGACGATGATCTGGTCGTTGATATACTACATGTTTCCGCATGCCAAGAAAATTAGTCAGAATGGACCACGACTTTAAAACTAATAATGTTAACCAGTTTAAAAAAAAATCCCTTTTCCATTTTTGTACCTGTCGATAAATAGATATAAACCATAACCAATCATATTCCCCTTCAATACTTAAAAGTTACCTATCTTTAGTAGAAAAGACTATACATAACTAAGCTTCACAGGACTGGGATATCCCAGGTCATGGCCTCATTTAGTAATATAGATAAAAAGTTCAACCTAGAAGATAGGTGAAAAGATTAAATTAGACGGAAAATTAGAACTCAATGAATCTACTTAAAGGCATACCTATATGATAGTTCAGAGATTGAGCTTTAAAGGCTATGCTCAACCTACGGTTAATATATTTAACAGTATTTGTGAATTGACCATCAAAGAAGAAAATTTCTAGATGGAGTGTTAAGATGGTGAGTGTGATGAACTATCTTCAAGAAAAGAATGGTGAGAGTGTGATGAACTATCTGCACTAGAAAGAACAAAGGAAATGAAATAATTGTATCATTAATTATTTTTTGTACTGTTAGTTGAGCCAAAACATAAAGATCGAGAAGAATAAAAAGGCTCAAACAATGCAGATTAGACACATCACACACAAGCAAAGAAAGCAAACAGTGTTAAAGGTTTGACGACTAACAAAGAGAAAGCAGTAAAAAGTGCTTGACCAAGATATTGAAGTAGCATACTGTTGGCTAAATCTATCAAGATCTTGCTCTTAATTTGAATCATTTACTATCTCAATGAAATCATGCTTCTCACTCCAACTAATCATGGGCTGGTGATTTTGTAAGAGATTGAAGAAGCTTTACAAATTTATCGTATTCTTTAAACAAAAAAAAAAGTAATGCAGCATGTCCATGTTTGGGAAATGTTTATGACAATATGTGGGAAAAATTAGAAACAAATAAACATTCAGGTTATCCTGCAATGGTGACTCAAATAAACAGCAGTTACAGCCCTAGGTAAACAGGTAATGGCCTTGATTTCCTCAACTTATAAAAAGGGTAAATCACCGCATCAGTTTATCAAAATGGGGTGCAGAAAAACACACTGAGGTAATCTGAATGGTTTATCTCAGACAATACTTCATATTAGCAAGTCCTTGCCAATACCAATGAGTACCAAATTGTATCAGAGAACTCTTGGCATCAAAATTTAAGTCGTTATCAAATACAATGGCATCAATTAGAAAACAAGCTATAGTAGCAGTCAATGTAGAAAACATACAATGCAATGATGGACTATTCCAAGTTATATATTTAATTAACTCTTCAAAGTTACTTATAGAGAGCAAGATTGAAAGAAAAGTTGATCCTTCACTACCTTTGCAACCTGGGTCACAGGTTCAAGTGTGTAAACACTACTACAATGTATTTGCTTATGGGTGATCCACATAAACAAAGCCAGAAGTATACGTTTATGGAGACAAAGTACTTTGCTCCCTCATATTCATTTAATAATCAACAGCATTCAATTTTGCAACCATGGTTGAATACATTGTTTATCCATTAGCTGGATGCAAAATGAAATCAAATAACCAAAAATTAATCTTTTATAATTATCAAAACTTGCAAATAACAGATCCAAGTAGGAGTGGCATTACTGAACTTTTGATAAATTGTGCATTTTCATCTACTGAAGAGACAGCAGGAACATATCTATGTATACAAGCCGGCATATTAAGCACGTGAATGGAGTTTGCCTAAATTGCAGACTGACACGTAGCCACAGTTTTTCAGTGAACACCAGAAAAACTCAATTCGTAAAGACATTCCTAGTATTAGCCTAAGGCAACAATTTAGTTTATGAAAAAAAAGTCATCTTTCAATTGTCATATTACTATTAACCTTTCATTACAGCTGAGTGCCACTTTAAGAATGATTCCTAGTTTTATGTTCGGCTTACAAGTTGCAAAGATCAAAGTGATAGCATGGACATCAATGGATACTCTAAATTCACCAACATCATTCCAGAATGCATAAAACTAGCAAGAATTAAACCGCGCTTAACTAAAACAAAAGTACATGGTAACTGAGTCAAGAAATTACACAAACTTCACCCATTCTCATACTCCATAGCTTTCCTAGAAAAAAAAAATCGAAAAAGAGGGATGATAAGTTGATGTGCAAGCCCGAACGGAGACAGGACAATGCTAACACAAACAAGCCCAGATCTAGGAAACTAGTTAATTTTGAAATCATGAACATCATCAGAGATACCAAAGGACAAAATCTATGGGGAAATGATGAACACGGTCTTTCATGGAAAAATCAATAGTTCAAGTTCTAAGATCCACGAATCGCAACAAGACATAAATGGATCTGTCGGTTCCGTAAAGGGAAACAAGATATCACAAAGACAGGATTGTGCACGACCCAAGATCCGATCCATCGCGGGAAGACACTGAACCCAATGGAAACGATAGATCTGATCGATACCTGGAGGGTCCGGGTGGCGAATTCGACGCCGATTGTGGACTTGGACTCGAGGTTGAACTCGTTACGGGTGAAACGGGACAGTAGGTTGGTTTTGCCGACGCCGGAGTCGCCGATCAGCACGACCTTGACCAAATAGTCGTATTCCTCGTCCGCCCTTCTCGCCATCTCTCTCCCTCCTGCAGCTTCCGCCCACAAGCTCGACCTTCTCACTGTTCTGGACTCGACTGGACTGGACTGGACTGACTGCCTTACGAATGACGATGATAAAAAATTTTAGATGTTTTTTTAAAAAATTAAAATAAAATAAAATAAATATTTAACATCATTTTTAATTTATTAAAGATGAATATATTTATTTACAAAATTTTAATAATCAAAATTAAATCATTTCATCTTGGCCGGGATTTAAAATAGAAAATCCTAAATAATAAATTTGCTAAAAATATTTAAAATTAATTGATTGTCATTATGTTTAGTCATCAATTTATCTATTTTAATTCATTTAGATATTATTCAGCTCTCAATTCATGCTGAGCTTAAGTTTTGTTTAACTGTGGTTCGTTTAAATGTTATAGAACTTTCAATTCAAGCTTATTTAATTGTTTAATTAGTTATTAAATTTAATAATTTAAACTTATTTATTTATTTTATTTTTTATTTATTTAGCATGTTGATAAAAATTTTATTAATAAACATAACATTATTCATGAACTTGTTCGTGAACATTATTCACAAACATTAACGAGTTAAACACATATATGTTCAATCTTGTTCATTTAGTTTAACGAATTATTAAAATTTATTTATTTAATTGACAACGAACATAAACAAACTATTATCAAACCGAATATCAAATTTGTACATGAACAATTGGTTCATTTACAACCCTAATCGCACCCCCTAATTGCACCGATCGACCGGCTAGGTGAGTCTGACCCGGCCTCCTAATCAAACGGGTTAACAGTTCATCCAACTAGTCCATTTAACCCGACCCAATTAGACAATCTTGGAAACGTGGATCATCTTACAGCAACTCTTTGAAATGGATTTGAGATCATCACAAATCCAAACTGTCAAAATGCATACCGTTTACCATTTCCGTCCAAGAACTGATCAGTGTGCCAGCCTCTCATCTTCACCTCAGAAAGGAAAGCTGGGAAAACACTCTCCATCTTCTCATAAGCTGCATTCAACACCGGCGACCCCGAGCCATGACCTGATTTCTCCATGGCATCAGCAAAAGCAGCCACCAGCCACCCCCTTAATGCATCCTCGCCCGATGCACTCTGCTCGAGAGACATAAACGTGAGCTTGTCTTGTCGGTTAATAAGAAACTTTTCGCCCGGAAAAATGTCCCTGAGCTCCATGAGCGTCGACAGATTCTTCACGACCTTCTTAAGTGGTTGCCCAACCTTCACGTTCCCTGCTTCCTCTATGACGCGGCCAGGGTGAATAAGATTTTCTTGGTATCTAAGATCAGCTGGACTCGAGATTTTTCCGCTCTGTTTCAGATGCAAGCATGACAGTCACCAGAAAGTAGATAGGAGCAATGAATGTTGAATGGCATTGACTGATTTGCACCTTGAGAAAATTGGCTACGATCATGGCCGTTCTCTGGGGATTAAGGGTGTTCACAGGAGCAGCTCGCATTTCTTCTGCCACACTGTAGATGTGTATCGCGGAAAGCAGAGGGGCCGCTATCAACTGCAGGTTAACATTTTGATCGAGTCAAATAGATTTAATCATATAAGGGCGATCAGATTGTAGCATGCCATAACAAAGACTGGTATTGCTGCCTAGAGGAATAGGAATTCTACACCAGAATAGCTGATTCTTCGAAGAAAGTAAACTATGTTAAATTCTATCGGTTAAGATTCACAATCGAACAGTTCATTGATAGGAAGTTGATGATCCATTCTCAATTTAACAAATAAATTCCCAACAGCAGTAGATTGTCAGCACCAACTAGCGAATAAAGAAGTTTCAGAAAATGCAAAGTCACACTTAAATCAAGGGGCAAAGCACTGTTACATCCTACCAACAAGTCAACCACAAAAAGGCGTCTCATATTTGTAAGATCCACCAATACTATTATAGATTAGTTTCTTAGAATCATGTATTTCCGAGGTCTGGTATCCAAACAGAACATCTTGACCATGTTTTTGAGCTGTATCTATAGTATGAATGAAATGCCCTTGATTCATGACCAAAAAAAAAAAAAACGCAAGGCTTTTGCTTGTTTTCAAAAACCACATCCAAACAATTGAATTTAATGTTAATATTGCAATTATTCTTTCAAACTTCATACTTGAGATAACAGAAACAAACCTTTCCTTGAATTGATGAGCATACTGTGGAAGATAATTGAATCCCAGCTCCTATTCCAAGTACATTGAAAAGGGTAGAGATAGCCTCTCCTTTCGCAAACAAGTCACTAAGATTACCTTCTTTGGCAAAAGAGGAATAAATTGGTAACCTGGTAGCCCTTGCAGCTACAACAGCCATTCCCTGTAAATCACATGCATAATAAAGTCCATTATGCAATAGGAAAAAAGGCACACAAAAATCTATCATGCTAATTATCTAGACAAATCTCCCAAATAGAAACTGAAGTTTATATATTCTCAAATCAAGCCCCCTACTTCAAAACGGTTAAATCATGCACATATCTCTCCATATATTCAATATAACCTTGGTTTGCTATTTTAGGTTTGAAAAATGAAATTTGGCTTTTAAATTGAATCCTTTGTGCTCAAGAACACCATAATATTCTATTTGACAATGCCAGAAATATTTTAGCATTTCGCTTTTCAAGATTATATGTAGCTCATCAAGGTGACTTTTTGAAAAGAAAATAAACAAGAGTGTTGGGTAATCTCAGAAAGTGTTTATGAATCCAAAAGGTCCATCAAAATCACCTTGATGACCTAAAACATGTCATTTTGGAAAGAAAATCAAGCTAGTATCTCCAATGAATGTTAGGTAGTGACGTAGCCATGAGTGTTTTTTTTTGTTGGTGTAATTGTCCCGGAGTGGAAGTTGACCAGTTTGACTAAACTTGAGTTGGCTCAAGCTTAAGTTTTGATGTTTGACAATATATAAGATTGCAGGTGCAATTGTTAATTAGGGAGATTGTTGGTACAATTCTCCTCTAGTCAAAGGTTGACCAATTTGATGTGAGACAGAAGTCAAGTAAGTCATGGTTGACCAGATATTTGACTGAAAGTCTTAACTGGAGGTTACGCAAAGGCAAGACTAACGAAAGGGTTGGCAGAAGAAGAAAATTCAAGTGGATCATGGTTGACCGGACACTTGGTGTGAAAAGTTCGGGTGAGTGAAATCAGCCAGTTGAGAAGTCCCGGTGAGTAAAGCCGGACAGCTGGAAAGTCCTGATGAGTGAAGCCGGGCAGTTGTGAAGTCTCGGCGAGTGAAACCGAACAGTGAGAAAATCCTAGTGAATGAAGTCAGGTGGGAAAAAGTCCCAATGAGTGAAGTCGAGCATTAGAAATCTAGGTGGGTCAAGGTGATCGGACACCTGATGTTTGGTAAGTCCAAGTGGGTCAAGGTGATTGAACACATTATGGAAAGTCCAAGTGGGTTAAAGGATTAGCCGGATACTTAGTGGCGAAGTCCCATCAGGTCAAGGTTGACTAGATGCTAGGCATGAGGAAGTCCAAACATGTCACAGTTGACTAGATGTTGGGTATGAGAACCCTAGACTTGAGTTAGTTAAGTTAGAGTTGGCCAATCGGTTGGGAAATTGATTGAGCCAAAGTCCCAATCGATCAACTTTGAGAGTGTCATGAGCAAAGAAATCTCAATCAATCAGTTAATCGATTGGAATAGGTTCTCAATCATTCAATTGATCGATTGGATTGTGACTGTCCTGATTCAACAGGTTCAAAAGTCACGAGATCGCTTCAACGCCATAACTCTTCTCTCTAGCTAGATTCTTCTCTACTATCACACATCAATTTTTGAAGCTTCTTAGAGACAAGTGTTGCTGCACTTCCAAGGATCAAGAAGTGTTCACAAGCTATAAGAGATCAAGAAGCAAGGTCTTTGCTTGTATTTGTTGTATTTATTTCCTGTTTCTAGTTATATCTTGTGTTTAAAGTTGTAAGAGGTTTCTCCACCTCCGGTTTGTTTTTGAAAAGGAGTGTTTCATAGTGAAGAGTGTGCTAGAGTGTGGATCATTGGATTAGTCACCTTATCTTGATGTGATACCAAGTAAATTCTTAGTGTTAGCATTGATAGCGTCTGCTTTGAGTCTATTCCACTGTAACAATTCATCGACAAAGTGAACGGAGCTGTTCACCCCCTCTATCTCTCTCAATGTTCCAATATTTTGGACTGGTGGCTCCTTCCCCTTGGCTTGGAGGAGGGTTTTCCCCTT
>JBBPFQ010000017.1:8645530-8655629 GCA_037974815.1 Kaempferia elegans
TTTATTGCTCTTTCACTATTAATTTCACTTCTTGTTTTTGTTTCGTTGTTAGCGTTATTGATTTTGTGTGTTTTATTTTTATATTATGTATTAAGAAAGATTAAATGACTTACAATTTTATGAATTGAAAATGAGGGGTTAGAAAAACTTGATTTTGAAGACCTTATTGATGATTTTACTTCTCAAAAAATGATAGAAGATCTAGATTTTTTCAATGATTATTTGATATATATATATATATTTATTTATTTATTTATTTATTTGTGGGTATTAAACTTTTGGAGAATAGGATAAGCTTGGTAAATATATATTATATGGTTATGTATATTTTAGAAAATCTTGAGAAATATATTTTGTATGAAGTTATCATATTTTAAATGAAATATATTGATTTTTAAATTTTTCAATTGAACTTTATTTAAGTTGTATGTTAATATTTTTTTTTCTGGACCCTTTTTCTCTTTTCGCCAAGCCCCTAAAAGTTCAGGACCGGGCCCTGTCCATGATGCATTCGAACTAATTACGTGCCAATAATTACAGATAATTCAAAGCAATTATATCCCTGTTAATTTCATTTTAAATTAAATTAAGTGGTTAAAGACCGTTCCTTCTAATATTGTGGTTTTGAAATTAATTAACTGCGTGGCTCAATAAAACTAATCTTCCCCGATTTCCATGCCAACTTTTTGGCTCATTCGTCCATTTTCCTATTTATTTTGAAGGAAAAGTGGTGTCCTTTCTCCTTCCTTCTGCTCTCTGGATTCGTCTCGCTCTGTGGCGATGGGAAAGATCCGATCCCTCTTCCGCCTTCGCCGATCCAAATCCAGGCACTCCTCCTCCTTGCGGCTGTCCACATCCACTCCTTCCTCTTCCTCCTCCTCCTCCTCCTCCGCTTCCGGTGACCTCGAGCGCGTCTTCAACAAATTCGACTCCAACGGCGACGGCAAGATCTCGTCCGAGGAGCTCGCCGCAGTGCTCGCGAGCCTCGGTCACCCGCCCTCCGAGGAGGAGCTCCGCCGGATGATGGTCGAGGCCGACTCCGACGGGGACGGGTTCATCTCCCTGGAGGAGTTCGTGGCGATCAACGCGCCGCAGGCGTCGACCGACGAGGACCTCCGCCTCGCCTTCGCCGTCTTCGACCTCGACCGAAACGGCGTCATCTCCGCGGACGAGCTCTCCCGGGTCCTCATCGGGATCGGGGAGGGCGCCTCCGTCGCTCAGTGCCGCCGCATGATCCAAGGGGTCGACCGCGACGGAGACGGCCTCATCAGCTTCGAGGAGTTCAAGGCCATGATGACCTGCGGGGCAGGTTTCTCCCGCGCCTGCGCTGCTCTCGCCACCGCCGAATAGACGGAATTCCCTAATCAATCCCTCTTTTCCATTTTCTCAAATATTCGTTCTGATGCCCTATCCCCCCTTATTATATTTTATTATATGTTGAAGCATTTTATCAACTAACATATGATAGAAAAAAAATTGTAGATATTTGCTACTCTATTAATGAATAATCTAAAAAGCTTCGATCCAATTTTTTTTTTCCTTGTATCGAAAGAAGAATTAATAAAGACAGTTGCATGATCAGTTTTTCTGATTTCCCCTACTGCATAAGAGCAACAAGCGCATCCAAAGCGAATTTTGGTAAAGAATTATTGTCATTACAAAATTCTTGAAGCATTTTTTGTCCAGATGCAATTTCAACGATTCAGGAGAGGATCGCCAAGACGTCGGACGCTTTGAGAACAACGTAGCCGGAGCCATCAGCGCCTTTGAACTCGTTGCTGGCGTACTTGGAGTACAGCACCGTGCTCCCGCTCTTCACCGTCAATGGCTTCCGGTTCCCTTCCTCGTCAACGGCGCCCGAACCCACTGCGACAACCGTTCCAATGGAAGGCTTCTCTTTGCTTGCCTCTGTCAAGAGCAGGCCGCCGGCAGTCTTCTCCTCAGCTTCTGCAACCTGAGGTAAACAAGGAAGTTTCATGTACGCTGTAATCGAGCAAGAACAGTTTTAGCAGAAGCAACAAAAACATTTGAACATTTTTAAGTTTGATCCTGCGATTCAACCTTGATTAGAATCCTGTCATTGAGAGGCTTTAAATCCTTGACGTCCTCAGCTTCTAGAATGCCGACAATGTCATCCTCCTTCAGGATAATGTGACTGGCTCCATTCAGCTCCAGTTCTGTACCTGCGTACTTCGAGTATATAACTTGTGATCCAGTCTGCACCAAGTAGAATAATCTCATTAATGTCGAGAAATTTAAATCGGCTATGAATTGAATCAGTACGAGCACCTGAATACCAACTGCTAACTTCTTGTCGCCTACAGTCCTTCCTTCTCCAACAGCAACCACTTCGCCTGACTGAGGTTTTGATTGAGCTGTTGAGGGTAGTAATATACCGCCAACAGTCACCTCCTCAGAAGTCTTGATCTTAATTAGCACTCTATCACCCAGAGGTTTGACAGAAGTGTACTGGACAACAGAGAACGAAACCCTCAGCATTAGATTCATCAGAAAAACCTAATCAAATTTCAAAAGTATCAAACTACATTTCATATAGGACAATGATGAAATGGTTCGATGGATCCTCAGTTTAATAAGAAAGTTCTATAAGATAGACGCCAAGAATCAAATAGTTGCACAATGAGAAGAAAAAAATAATACCAGTCCCCTTGTTCAAATGTAAAACAAAACAGGATTGGCATGGGCTTTAAGAAGCCAACTAATTATAGATTTTCTAAATGGTAGATATGAAGGCAGGGAACCATGAGACCTGCATGATAACTATACATTGAGGAGAGATCATGATCATGGCACTTGCAAGATAACCTTCCTCTCTGAGCAGAGATTGCTATGAATGAATACTAAAAAAAAGCCAAAATCCTATTAAATCCATGATAATTAGGAAGATTATACGCCCCTGCAGCAGATGAACTTACAGTCCACATCAGTGGAGAATAGGAAAATTTTCAGATTTTGAACGGAGAGACTATTCAAAAACGGAACTGCAAAACCTAAAATAGGTACCTTTGGAGCAATAACCGTCGCAGCTTTCACAACAAACCCCCCAGAGGCCCTTCTGTTAAGGGATCCGACTGGAAAAGGACGACTGAACGTCGCTGGAGCAAGTCGATGCCTGCCCATGGAAGGCATAGGCGCCGCAGCAGTAGAGGCGATCGCCAATCCAGAAAAGTGTAAAGAAGCCATAGATGAAATAGAACTCCTAAAATCTGAAGATTACCACCAACCATTAAAAATGATACAGATAACAATGTGATTCAGTTAATAAAAAAAAATAAAAAAGAGATGAAAAAAAAACATTAAAAATGAAATTTAGTAAAATCAACATACTCGAAAGAACAAGGATCGAGTCATCAACCACTCAAACGATGCTAACAAATTATTTCAGTAAAATATGATTCACCAAACACACAAAAAAAGGGCTTAAATTCTAGTGAGGTGAAGCGAACTAACGATCTCAACCATTAATGTGTCAGAAAATGAAACTACATTAAAAAAAGTTGGAATTTGCTAGAACCATCGTACCTGAAAGACCAAAGATCTAAGATTCCTTCCGCGAGCTTCCAACAGAAGCGACGCGAAGAAGACCTGTTGGATAAACCCTAGAGACTCGCGACGCCGGGCAGAGAATTGTGAAGTGATCCATTTTATCCTCCGCTTGACGTTGTGGTGTTCCTTTCGTGTCGTTTTAATGAAACGGTGATGCGGAATCAAACGGTAGTACGAAACGAGCTGCAGCCTCGAGATGCTCGCTAAAATGTTGGTTCGTAACATCTTGATGGGCATCGTACCGCAAGGATGGTTCTGGAAGGCCGTAGTGAAAGGGCTGGACGTGGTTCGACTCAATGTTGATGAACCCGGACCAACCTAATCGTCATTTGATTCCCTATGCGTCAGGATTTTGTTTTATTGTAAATTATTGATTTATTTTTATGAAAAAGCGTACTTAGCGGTAAAAAAAAAGTAATTTTAATGGAAAAAAATAAAATGAGTATACTTTTAATATCTTTTTTAACATGTAATGGTTTTTGTTTTGACAAAAACAAAAATAAAGAGCTTTCTAAATTATACATATTGATATGTCAAAAGAATACTCCATATTATATTAATTATAGTGTTTCAAACTTTAAATAGTAATTACAATTAACTATTATAATATATAACAATTGATACAATATTATTTCAGTATTATATTAGTTACTTGATAATTATTACAATTGAAAAACAACTATTTAAGCAGTTGTTATAATTTTTTTTAAAGAAGTTTAAATAATTTTGACTGGTTAATAAAAAAATATTTTAATATAATAATATTAAAAAAAATTAATATCTAGAGTTTAAACTTTTAGAATTTAACTATAATTATACAATAGTTAGTTTAATTAGGGATACAAACGAATGAACATGTTTACGAACTTTTCATACTGAATCGATAAATATTTAATTTGTATTTAAAATTAACATATTAGAGCAGAACTTGAACATGCATGTTCAATAATTTTTTTCAAATTGAATTCAATTCATAATATTTTGTTCGATTGAATTGAAGTCATTCTGAATTATAATTTGATTCGGATCAAATTAAGCTTCGAACAATTCAAACTAAATTTGAACTTAAATTTTATTTCCAACTGACTCAACCTAAAATTATTTATATTTCCAACCTATTGTATCAACTAGGGCTGGATTTTTTTTATAAAATTTTCAATCCTTCCCTATTTCCAACTCATTCCCGTCCCGAATAATTCCCGACCCGAATGTTTCCCAACCCGAGTGGTCGGGATTTTTTCCGACCTGATCAAAATCTGGAAAAGGGTCGAGAACAGAAATTTTTCCTGGTGGGATTCCCGACCCGAACCGAATATATTAATAATATTTTTTAATTAGATTTTTTTAATAGTATTCAAACATCCTTAATAATTAAATACTAAATAAATGGAAGCAACTTACAGTATCCAATATTATTTGAAAAGATCTTAAAATTTGAGAATTAAACTAATAATTATACTTTTAGTTTTTGTGTGCATTTTCTATTGGTTTTTTTTCCTGTACCTTTAACACAGGATTTGCAATGTGCTAGGAAATTGGTCACATTATTACATTTTTGTTCTTTAGGTATCGAAGAAATTACTGACAACACAGACCACGGAACTATTGTATCTGAGCAAAGTATTATGTCAGATGCTATGCTAAGACCGCTTGAAGTTTTGGTGTCCGATGATGGTCTACATACTTCTTCAAGTGATCCGCAAGAGGTGGTACAAAGTTTTCTTCTTCACCATGTAATTCATGATTCATTTTGTTCTGTTACTTCCATAGCTTTTTTTTTTTTTTTTTACTTTGTTTTCTTGTAGGAGATAGAAGCGCTTTGTGGCCTTGAATCACTTAACAATTTGTCTGTTCAGCATGGTAGCAAAATGGGTAAGAGGCAACCAAAATGGTTTGGAAATATTAAAACAAATGAGATATTTCATTCTTGCACAATTCTGTTTAAGTATTTTCTTAGATTTGTGCACAAGTTATTTGCTACCAAAATTTCTACTTTTTCTTTTTTTCTTTTGTAATACGCTTTTGGATATCTTTGTGATTTTAATTCTTTTTGTTTTTTTAGAAGTTGGAAAAGTAAGCAAATTCAAACCCAAAGTGACCAAGCTATCTTCGAAAAAGGCAACAGTAAAATCTGTTTCTTTTATCCTTCCTGATGCTTCCTGTTCTGCTATTCCTGTGGAATCAATTTCTGCTATGGACACTTCCTCCATACAAGCGACAATCCATAGCCCTGCAGATAACCCTTTGCACACTTCAGATACAGTGTCAGACTGGAATGGAGAACATCAAGTAGATTATGCAAGGATAGGAGAAGAGGTTTTTTCCTAAAAAAACATAATCTTGATTAACTGTCATTATTTGCCGTATCTCTTATTACATCTGAAGATAGTGATTTACAATGTTTAATCCATTTTGGTCTTTTGATGTCAAATCTATAATTACATTGATACGTTTCTGCAATTTTGGTATAGCGAGGCATAATTAATTGGTCCAAATTAACAAAGGAGCACATTAACAAATGTGTAAAGGAGTATGCTAGTTTTTGTAATTATAGATATCGGTTCTAAAGTTTAGCCAAAACATGCAACTTGGTGGAAAGAAGATGGTGTCTTGCTCTTATGGCAGTTGACAGGTTAAATGCACAATTAACTTACTCGATGTCAAACAAATGTGAGGATCTTGCATCTACACTCTCATGTTCTCAAGACTTGTCCAGCATTTGCCTGATCCAAGTATCCTCCTGGGTACTACCAAGTGCTATCCATCAGTATAAAACCTTAGAGCAGCTACAAACTAAATCCATCACCAACAAAAAAGAAAAATACAAACTATATCAGTTTTTACTTGTATGTTAACTCTACCACTTGTTTCTTGCAGAATAATGGAGAAAATGAGCTTCAAAGAGTTCCCGAGGGCATTGACATGATGTCTGAATTTCAATTTATTGAGGAACCTAACCCCCAGAACCTGGAGAGAACTATTTCAGAAAATGACATTAATGGCAGTGCTATGATATCTTCTAGAAAACTGAGAAAGAGGACAGTCAAAAGCAGGGCTAGCAACCTTGAAGGAAGAATTGATGGTGTTGAAGTCGATGAAGGTCAAAGCAACGCTGGACAAGAGGATGAGAATATGCCAAAGCCAAAGAGGGCTAGCAGAAAAAGGAAAGGACAGACGACGGAAGACCCAAAACCAACTAAGAGGGGCAAGAAAGTCTCTTCAATACCTGATTCTTCTGTTGAGGAATCATCTAAAAAGAAGTTCCCTCATGCTACAAGGCGAAAGAGAAGACAAGGTAATTACGCTTCTTGTTCTACTTAGTGTCTTTTTGCTGCATTCTGGTGGGAAGTCAGTGAAACCTGGTACAATCATATATTTGTATCTCTAGTGAACAAGATTTTGCTTCAAACGCCTGAGGAGGAGATTGACCGAAGACAGATTTGCATAAAGGACCTAATAATGCTCGCAGAAGCTAAGGAGCGTATATCCGTATGTCATTGACTTGATTCTTTGAAATTATCATTGTCAGTGGTATTTCGTTTATGTTGGTTGTGTTGTATTATGCAGACAAAGGAACCGACTGCAACGGGTAATTTATTCTCGAATCCGAGGTATGAAAAAATGTTACATCCCATAGAAAACGAGAGTCCTTTTCTGTGCATTTTTCTCATTATTGGTATATACACATTTCATGCCATAAAACATTAAGTCTGCTATTTAATGTTAATGCTGATGTCATGTTTACCTGAATTCCATCCTGGGAATATATTTGGTTTGTATATTTGGTTAAGTTTATTTTGTAAAGCGCCAAATCTAACAAACTCGTACCATGTATTATTACCTTATCTTGCTTGAGGAGTGTTATGGTGGCATAAGTTGGATATGACACTAATGTTAGTGTTTATGGAAATAGAATAGAGCATAAATTGGATATCGCTTGATAAATAATTATACATGTTACTTTGCATAAGTTTGTGTATGAGATGATTTTTTTAAATGATATTCAGACACGTGGAAAGCTATTCTTCTTTGGATTTGTAAGGAGTTAGTTGGAGTTTTCTGAAAATATCCGTCTGGCAAATATGCTTTTAGCATTGGGAATGCTTCCTTAATACTGGAATAAATAATAGACATAGATCTATTGATGAGTGACTGGGAATTGCAATATCATGAAACCATAAACTCTAAAATAATTTTCAAAGAAATGGTGCCAAGTCAAAGAAATGGTTCCTCTTGGCAGTCATTTCTTTGACCTCCAGCATATAATCAAAGGTTGATGTTTTTTTTTTGCCCCCACGGGTGTGGTATAGTGGTAAAACATTAAGAGGAACAACTAAGAGGATTGGGGATTTGAATCACACTAGGGATGAATATTCTAGAGGTTGGTTTCTAAGTGTGCATAAGTTGTGTTTTGGATTTACCCGGTAGGTAAACCAGAGGGGAAGGTCATCTATCTAATAAAGGGCGGCTTGGTATACAAACTCCCACCAATGTGGGGTTCAGAGGAAAGGTTGGACTATATTAGGTCTATTGTTATCCTACATTGCAAAAGGTTATTTTCGCGACTTGAACCCGTGACCACAAGGCCATCTATCTAATATAAAAAAACATTGATGTTTTTTCTTTCATTTTCTAGATAAATGTGCCACATCATATCATAATTAGGCTGTTTTATACCATTATTTCATGTGGTTTCTGTAAACATCTTTTTTTATTCACCGTTTTTAGAAAAATGTGTTGCATAAAGTTGTAATCAAACTGATTGATCATAATTTTATGCGTGTTACTAGTTCCTTGGATGATGACATTGGTCTTTTTGGCGACGATGAAGAAATGAACCGTCGTGGTGGAGGCACTAGTTACCCCAATGAGTCAACTACAAAGAAACTGAACTATCATTCATACTCAAATCGGCTTCCAACTGTCAGATGGTCAAAATCAGAAACACAATTGCTTTATGAGGTAACTTGATCTTTCCAAATTTCTATTGTTGCATGAATTTGTCAAAACTAGCTGATCTAATGATATGACCTAGTCTGCCCCTTAATCCAGTTTGTTTGTATAGTTAATTCCTGTATTTTTCTCATGTACTTGATATATTCTGATTCTGTTATGTCTCAAGCACACTGATATACGTATTAACATGCAACTCAACTGGAGGTTTAGATATCCATAAAGCCTTGTTCGAGCCAAATTACATGGTTTCAGACTTATGAGTTATGACATCCGCTAAACATATTTATTCCTTGAATGACAAGTGGTTCTTGATAACTCCATCTATTTCATTGGTTTATGTTTGATTTATCCCAAGGATGGTTTGATTTCCATACCATGTGTGCATGGCTGCATGCCATTTGATATGCCAATGTCAGTGTTGTGTTTGGTAAAATGTAAATGTGGTTTTTTTCCCTGCATACTCCAGTTATTTCATCAAGCAAAGCATTAGAACACAAATCACTAGTTTGTCATGCTAATAACTTTGAATTTTTATGAGACAGTGTCTTCATGACCCTAGTTGTGTCTTAAAATTCTTTCTTGACAATCTGTGAGTATCTGGAAATTATCAAAAGATATTTTCCTTGGTAGATGTGTAGTTGAAACATGTGGGTGAAATTAAAAATAGTGAAATATTTAATATTCTGAATGTAGATTGAATATTGGTATTGAATGTATTGTACTAGTTAGTTGTTTAGCAGAAAAAATGCTGGAAATTACATAATGATGGAAATCCTTTTTGTGACTAGAATAGTGAAAGTAGCACAATGATATGTACGTATCCATAATGATAAAATCCAAGTCAGCCACTACGATGTGAATGAAAAAACTCTTCAAAATTCTGAAGCTAGACTTGCACCTTGAAGATATGGGTGACAGGATGAATCATAATAAATTGAAGGTAGACATACATCTTGAAGAGATTTGTAGCTTGAAAAGTCATAAGATGATGAGAATATTAAGAGTTGTATAGTTGCTAAAATTACTGGCACAGAAGCAAATAAAAGTTGTCTAATAGAAAGTATATGATACTTTGCAGTTTGCATTATCCATTAGGTCGCAAGTTTTAAGAATGGACAAAAAGATGTTTATCAAATTTGTTATGTTAGGGGAGGGACTAAAACTTAAGTTATATTTAGTATATTAAATATCTGATTAGTGGGTGGTACTGGCAGTGTGTACCAATCTGATGTGCCTGATCACCCAACCACAAAATATTGAAGGATTAGACATATAGGAGCTATATGAGTATATTATCTCACCATTTATGCTTTTTCAAGGTATACTCTAGATTTTCTTTAAAGTTTCTACATTCACATGATACTAAAAGTCATAAATGTTGAGAATTTTTATGGATGGAGCAACACTCCACTGTTAGTATATTGATTATGCTTGTATTGCTCTCCATGGTGGAATTATGTGTTGGAAGCAACATCTAGTTGGTAGGAGACTTGATTGTAAGTAGGGGTGTCAAAAATGAACCCGACCCGACGACCCAACCCGAGTCGACCCGAAAAAAATCGGGTTCGGGTTGGGA
>JBBPFQ010000017.1:8677473-8688912 GCA_037974815.1 Kaempferia elegans
TGTAGCAAACCAATAGGTTGTTGAGTTGGATTATTTGTCTCCTGAGCTAGTCGAATACGTTGCTTTGGTGCAAGTTCGCTCTTGCTCAGAACATGTATTGGCATTAATTCATTTTAATATCCGCTCGAGCAAGGGAATGTTTCAGAATATGCTCCTAAACATCTTATATATATATAAAAAAGTTACTGGAGTTTAATGTTGAATTGAGATGAGATATATCCGTCGACAAAATAATTTTTATGCCCCTTTATAATTGACATAGTGTTTACAATTCAACTTTCTTTACTCTGTCCATTCCTAAACCTGGCAAACCAAACAGCAGTATTGGTAATCATACCTAATCAAAATTTACAAACCAAACAGCAGTATTGGAATGACTAAACTCATTCCCATTCCAGCCTACTATCAAATCCATTCCGATTCTCATTCCTGCTTCTCCAACCAAACGCCACCTTAATTCATTTGCATTTATTGTTGATCCATTGTGCACATTTGTATTCACTATCCTTGATGATTTTTTTGTCTTTAATTCCAGGTTGGTTGCTCTATCGATTACATTTCTACCTAGGTCGTGATTCCTTGTTGGAGGTATGTGCTTTAATTAAGTTTTCCCTGCGATTACTTCAAATCATGCCCTCGGAAGAAAGTCCATTTGGTGGGCCCAAATTGAGTGGAGCATGACATTGTTGATGATGTTCTGCTCTGTGGATGTTTTCCATTTAGTGTCATGTGATTATCTCAGTCTCTATTTATGTTGATTTGTAGCGAATCACATCTTTCTCTTTCCCATTCATATCTAGAGGTAGAGAAGGATGAATGCTCCTGACCGTTATGAACGATTCGTTGTGCCTGAAGGTACCAAAAAGTAAGGAAAAACTGCTAGTCTGTTTTTCTCACTCTTGCCCCAATTTCTTTGTCAATGCTTTGGCTTGACTATGGATAAGTCAGCTCTTATTTGGTGATATGAAACAAGTTGGATGTTTGTAGCGTGGTTACTCTGACTTGTCAAGCATCTTTTGGTTCCTTATCATATGAATTTTCTTTTGCTTGAAAAATAGGGTTTCATATGAGAGGGATACCAAGATTGTTAATGCAGCTGCTTTCACTATTGAACGTGAAGAACACACTATAGGAAACATCCTTCGAATGTGAATCCCTTGACTTTTTCCATTTTATTATTAATGTTACTTTTTTCTGAAAAAAAAACATTATAGTGTTGTTGAAGTAAGATTTTTTAAACAATGAAAATCCTTTAAACACATTGTCGTTGTAGGCAGTTGCACAGGGATCCTAATGTGCTCTTCGCAGGCTACAAGCTTCCTCATCCTCTGCAGTACAAAATCATAGTTCGGGTATGTATTAGTCATTTTTTATAGATTAGATCAAAACACAATTAATGCAAACAAAGAATATGCATTGGTTAGAATTCAATTTTGTCAGTCTTTTGTGCTTTGAGGGGTCAATGTGGTGTTACATCAATTTTTTTTCCCTTTAGTATGCATTCATGCAAAAGAGAAAATAAAATCTGCTTGTTCTTTCCAGATCCAAACAACGAGTCAGTCTTCTCCGACGCAAGCTTATACACAGGCAATTGATGATCTTGACAAGGAGCTTGACTATCTGAAGAAATCTTTTGAGGTCTGGTGCTCAATTTATTTTGTTAACTCCTGAAATGTATCCTGCTGCTAATTGGTTAGAAAAAAATCAACTCATCTAGATATTTAATACTGAATTTATGTTTGATTAAAACTGAATCTTACAAAATTATCTGTAAACCATTTTCTGCAAAATCATGGAACAGATTGAATTGAGTTCGCAGAAGCCAACAAATCACCCATGATTATTGTAAATATTGAGTCCATTATTAAATGAAAATACATTATTACATTTTTTGAATTTTGAAGAAGAAACTTGAAAATAGAACACAAGCAAGAGTAAGCAAACGAGCTTTATTATGAACTCTACCATCCTATAACAATGCAAAAGGTAATACAAAGCCTAGTTAACCAACTCAGCTGTTGAAGGAAACCTTCTAATCATCTAGAGCATGTTTGTATCTCCACGTGCCCTTTCCTTGGGATGAAAGCACGATCTTTAATCTAGCCTGATGAAAGGGCCAAGAACGACATCATTCCTTCTCATATTAACATTGACATTTAAGAGTAATGAAATTGATCATGGAGCATTGAATGTCCTATGGAGGACTATTTCGGTCAAATGTTAATGTGTTAATGGGAAATATTCCTGATATATATATATATGTATGTCATCGCTAACCAAGAAACGTTAACATGACACAATTCTATAGGAGTTATGTTTTTCTTATTCATTAACTTTGAGTATATATTAGTGCTGTTTTAATTTCATGATTTTTCTTTATCTTTACTAAAGTTTATTTTGGTGAAAATATGTTCTTAAATTCAAATTGTCAATTCAGGCATGGTTCCCATTCCTGTAATGTATCATAAGAACAGTGCGTCATTTTGTCCCCTCTGTTACAAAATCTGTGAAGAAGCTAGCTCACTTTTAGCAACCTATTTGCAGGACGAGAAGAATCGGCACGAAGAGAAGTTGAGGCAGGGATATTAATTTGGTAGATATGGCTGTTAAGTGGCTGAAAGCAGGAGCAGTTGATGTACTAGCGTTTTTAGAATGCTTAAATTATACAATGGCACCATGCACGGTGGATAAATGATGAGGAAATATTAGACTTCATGTTGCTGGCCTAGAACATTAATGAACATTGAACTAATGTCTCTCTGACGTCTAAATTGCCATTCTATTTAATAAGAATGGCTCGTCAAGCTGGTTAATGAATATTCTTCAGTACCACTTACCCGTAAACTCTTGAGTAGGCAATCCCTTGGTCAATATGGTTGCAATTTGTTCTATTGAGTAAGTGGATTTATATGTTTTTATTAATCTTGCGTCAAGCTTATGATTTATGTCTTAATCTATCAATTTCCACATTGTGGGTTCTCATGTTGAACTGGATTGTATTCACGTTGACGATTTAATGTCTCATTCAATTGTGTTTGTTTATGTTGGTTAATTTGATTTGCTCAATTGGTTTGTTTGCCCTTATCACTTTGATTTGCTTGACTCATATGCTAAGTTTGTCGATAAACTCAATTAACTGGTTGGTTTGTTTTGACTTGCTCGACTAGTATAATTGTCTTGATTGGTTGGCTAGGTGTCTGATTAATTCAATTATTTAATCAGACCAAGCTTGACTAGCTTGTTCACCTAACTTGCTTAGCTTGATTGACTTGTTTAGCCCAATTGGTTTATCTTGCCTATTGAGGCCAGTTTGACCCATCGTGATTGCCATGCCTTGTTCTATCCATTATCTACCCTCAACTGACTCATTGTGGTTGAATCAGAATGACTCATCACAGCTAGCTCACTTGATCCTATGATCAATTTGATCTGAATTAGATGGTTTGATTGAACCGAATAGCTTGTCTTATTTGATCGACTTGTTTGAAGCAATTTGTTGGACCACATTGAATGAACTAACAACAGCGATCTATTACCTATATTGTGTGGGCTGCTTGACCTGCCTTAGTTCTACTAATTTGTTTAGACTAATTGATTAGTAAATCTTGCTCATTTGAATTAATGAACTGCATTATTTGAAAACAATATATTTATTTATTTGAAAAATACGGAATAGTTGTTTAACTATTTTCTAGTATTGAGTTTTTGAAAAAGCGTTTCGACAATGAATAAAATCATGAATTTATAGGATACAAATTCGAAGGACATGGTTTAGAGGGTCAACGGAACAGTATTGCATACAAAAGTAAGAGCGAGAAGGCATTCATGCGTGCTCCACGGGGATAGTTCATGCAATAGTCTTGGTTTTGTTACGGATAAGTTTGTGATCTATTTTTAATGGGTGCGAGTTATCTCACCCTGCAGTTGTGCTGTTATTTATGAATATCTAATCGAGAACCAGTAATATTAGACTGTTTGAAATAAACATTATCATTAAACATTATCATTGCTTAAAAAACAAACATTCATGCTTACTCTAAAAATTAAAAAATTAAACATTCATTGCTTACAAAATTAAAAATTTAAAAAAAAAATTAAAAAAAAACTAATTTTTTTTTAAAAAAATTTTTTTTAAAAAAAATTAAAAAAATTAAAAATTTAATAATAAGATTAAAACAATTAAAAATTTAGAAAGCATAAAAAAGTTTTAAAAAAATAAAATTTAAAATTAAAAAATAAAATAAAATTTTAAAAATTAAAAAAAAAACAAAAAAGAAAATAAAAAAGAAAAAATTGAAGAAAAAAAAAAGTAAAAAAAGGAAATATAGAAAAAAAAAATAAAATTATGAAATATAGAAAAAAATCTAAATAGATAATCAAAAGAAAAAAATGAGAAAAAAATAAGAAAAAAAAATTAATTTTAAAAAAGAAAATCATATCTAAACAAAGTTTATAAATCAAATATTAGTATTTGAATGACTAAACCTATTCTCATTCTAGTCTACTATCAAACTCATTCTCATTTTTATTCCTGCCTCTCAAACAGGTGCGAAGGTTCGAGAGAAGAGTAGCCGTCGTTGTGCTTCACCAGATCCAACGGTCAGCCTGCAAAATCATCGGTCCGCGTCCACATCGTGGGCTCGGTTCCGTATTAAAGAAGCAGATCCAGCAGGAAGTCGACAACAAAGTTGCGAAGAGGGGAGTAAGCCTCGCGAGCGATCGGATTCTCCGTCCTTACTTCTCGCTGGACCTCCGACGTCGCCGCTTCCCTCGGTGAGATCCCGTTTCTCTTCGCTCCTATTTCTTCTCTATCGTTGTTGGGGGCTTTTCCTGATCTACGGCGTTCTTACGGCTTCGAGATCCTCGTTCTGGTTTCCTCTCGCTGTGTTTTTAGGGTTTTGTCGGCGAGGAACCGTTTGCGACTTGATTACTTTCTGTGTTCACGCTGGGAACAGAATCTCGACGCCCTTGTTTCTAGCGTGAAGATTGGCGTTTTAGATTCGGTGCCTTAGATCTGGGACTATGGTTTTGTTGTCTAATTGGGAATTCTGATGGCGATAGGATGTCCTTTTATTTCGCGTTGGATAACACATTAGATCGGCTTAGTTTGTGGACTATTTGGTTACTACTCATATCAAAAGTGCAACGTTAGTTTTTTTGAGATGTGTAGGATATAACGTTTGATCGGTTGGTTTTATGGACTATTCTGGTTACTGTCCCCATTCAACGCTAGTTTTCTCGAGATTACTTCTAGACCTTTCTCGTGCATAAGGTCATCTTAAGTCAATTTGTTTTTGCTTTTTTTTTTGGCTGCTGCTGGTTGAGGTTTAGGTTTGATATTCCTGTTTGTTTCCCTATGGTCTGATAGTTTTAAATTATTTCTAGTTTTTACACATGGAAATGCGCAGTTTAGATGTGGCCATAGGAGATAGTCTGCTGCTGTCTGTATTCTTCTTGTTATAATTATTTGTATACTACTGAATTATTGTAATAATGAATAAAGGTCACTTGTTAGTAATTGGCTTTAGTATCATAGGTTGCAAATATTGATTAGAATAAAACTATTCTTACATAAAGGTATTTGGACTGTTAGTGATACGACAATATGATCCCTCATGTCCTTGGATCTATTTTTAATAGGTTATAGCTACTCGTTGCTTAGTTACTTTCTATTTGACCCTAGATGACTATCAGAACTAGCTGTGGTTGGCAAACTCCTCATATTATTAGCATTATAAATTAGGTAGTCATCTGTTGCTATATAACAGCTTCTCATTGCTCAGAATTTAGCTAATCAATAATGACATTGAATGCAATTTTACACTAGTAAGTTTTTTCCAAAGTGTAATCTACATATATAAGAAATTACTCCTAGTATCTGTTGGACAAAACAGCTCTTCCTTAAGTGCACTTTCAGATTTGTTAGATTTTATTAAATATACATGAAACCCCAAATTTTAAAATATGATCATTTGTGTAACAGGGATTCATATTGATTTTCTTGAAGAAGTGCATTCATCATTTGATCAATTGTGCCCTTCTCATTCGCATAAGGTAAAAATTTAACCCTATGTTTGTTTCTTCTCATAGCTGACCCCATCTAGTGGGATATGGTTTGGTTGTTTTTGTTTCTTCCTTCTCACAAACTTCTTTCTTAGAATTGTTTTCTTCAATGAATTGTTTTTATGCAATACTTATGACACATCTATATGTTTCATTCCGTGTCATTTCTTCAAAAAGTTGTATATAGATGGTAAAAGTTTGTTGACAAAATTTACTGAATTTGGTGCCGCTGTTTTCAGTAGACATGTACTTGAGGTCTGTTGTTTTGTCAACTATAAATCCTGGGAAAACTGACAATCCTAGATAAAAATTGTTGTAGTAGCTACACAAATTTTCATAGCAATATGATTGCGCTGAAGTTTGGTTTTTTCACTGCTTAATCACATTTGGTGTGCCACTGCTGAATGAATTACTTGAAAAATGATTTTTAGCATATATGATATGAGAATTGAGCACTATCTAGTAGTTAACATTTTAGCAATGATAAGATGTGCTTGATGAGACACTGAATCTTTAGTGGATGATTCATGAGATATAGAGGAGTTAACATCGATTTTTCTCTTTTGTGAGATGCACTTCCTTGCATCATTTCACGGATGTGCAGGTTTCAAGTTGTTCTTATATAGTATTGAATGGACTGCAAAAAGTTCTTGCAATTGGTTGAAGATAAGAAGAAGAGAATTCTGGACAGGAAAGAGGCCCCCTTGAAATGGGAGCAGAAACTAGAAGCTGGTGCTATGGCAAAGGCTGATGCAGGAGCAAGGGAGAGGAAAGTAAAGGCTTCAACAAAGCACAAAAGAAGGTCCTACTCTGAATCAGACAGTGAGAGTGATTCTGACAGCAGTTACTCCGATCGGAAGCATAGAAAAAGGAGAGTTCACAAGAAGCACAGGGAGCATGGCAAGTCTGACTCAGAAGATGATGCGAAAAGGAAACACAGATCCAACAAAAGGAGATCAAGCTCCAGTGATGAAGATAGCAGTGAGGATGATTCACGCAAGAAGAGGCACGCTCACAGGAGGAAGCATAGACGGTCTTTCACAATGGACTCCAGCAGCACAAATAGCGAAGATGATGAAAAAAGATCCAACAGGAAAAGTCATTCTAAGCACCACAAGCGCCATCATCAATCAGGTGATGAAGATTCCAGTTCGGACTCTAAAATAAGGAAAAGAAGCTCCAGGCACCGGCGGCAACACAGGTCAAGTGCTGAAGTATCATCTGATTATGACGATAACAAACACAATAGGGGTTCTTCCCTTGACAAATCATCAGATGGAGAGTATGAGACTGGGAAGCCAAGGGATCCCAAAAAGTCTCATCATAAGCATGGACACCACCGCAGTGACCACCACAAACATGACCATAATCATGATCCAGTGGAGCGAGATATGGTTGTTGGGACAAATAGAGCTAGCAAAAATTAGATTTTTTAAGCATTGATGGCAGCATCTAAATTGCTGATTGTTGACTTATTGACTCTTTATGGCTTTCAGATTATTTAAATCTACTGAATGATTCTCTCGGACTCAAATTTTTACTGAATTAGTGTTTTAATGCATTGGGAGCAGTTCATGCTGGTTCCGCTGATAATTTAAATTATTTTTGTTTTTCGCAGACATGGTATTAGAGTCGCCAATGTGGAATAGATCTTTGGGTTGTTTCACTCTATTAAATAATTTAAACAGATTGTGTTAAAATTTTATCAACCTAAGTCCGTCATGACCTGCTTAGGCTCGCGACCCATGTGGATCGGTCCGTGATGAATTTGGGTTGGTTTGCGGATTGAGACAGATATGTAAATTAAATTTTATATCAATTTATTATCTTTTAAAATAAAAATATTATTTTTCATCTCATATAAATACTTATTTATATTTATTTTGAATGATGACTACAAGGCTCGTATATCTTTAATTGACTGCCTGTATATGAGAATAGTTGACTTGTAACAGTTTCAACTAACCTGGATGAATCCTTATATGTTAGGTAACTTGCACGGTTTTGTAATATCTTGGATTCAGGGGGTTGTCTAACCTTCTTCTGAGCTCATTTAGTTCTAAAATGTGAAATATTCAATTCGGATCTGCATAATTTAGGACTGGTAGTATTCTTACTTTTTAATATTTTTATTCATTTATTATTTTCATAAAGTTCAGTTGTTCTCTATGGTGAATGATATAACTTTTTAATCTTGTTGGCCCTTGGCATATTAGAAAGTTTAGGGGGCGTTTGGCTTGAATATTTTCCATTTTCATTTTCTGAAAAACGAGCATTTTCTAGAAAATAACGTTTGGTTTGTATTTTCCATCTCTGTTTTCTAAAAAAAATATATAACATTTTCTGAAAAAATAGAGAATGTCAAAAAGTCATTTTCTATTTTTTTAGAAAATGCACGATTTTTAAAAAATGAAAATAGAAAACATGCAAACCAAACGCCCCCTTATTTTCTACAAGTGGAGAAAGATGTTGGGATTACATGCATCTAAATCACAGAAATAATTTTTATATTTAATCATTTCAATATTACTCGATGTTTTAAAAGTAAAAATTGAGACTTACAATTGGTATAAAATGAAAACGTCATCCAAATCAGTGTATATTTCCCCTACCTTCTCAAATTTTGAAGGACACGCATGATCCCACACCACAAGTAAAAGGAAAAATAAAATAACACGAAAAAAAAAAACTGGATGCCAATACTTCATTGATGGTCCGAATAATGTAAAAAATTTCGATGCAAAGGAAAAGAATATGAATAATAAATAGTTTATGGAGATGTGAATATATTCGCTTAATTACATTATTTATTCGTTAAATCCGACATAATTGCTTTAGCAGCCATTCTATTCACCTGCCTTTATTTGTTCTTTAAACCACGGCCAGAGCATCAAAAACTTAAACACTTAATGCGTACGGATCATCATGCGTTTTTATTTTTTACGAGATAATTCAAACATGTGGTTGAGTGGATGGTTGGCTTTGACTTCAGAAAGATTGAAATTCTTTCTAATTATTTGGGTTTAGGATATACTAAAAAAAACTAACTAAATAATCAGTATGTTTTCTTTATTTAAATAACTTGAATTATGGGTCAATCCAACGATGATATGATGTCTTACACCTGATGAGCCTGAAGCAGTACTGCAATCCTCAAGGTATTTAGATAAAGATTTAGATTAGATTTGGGAAATCAAGATCCTCAAATGGGCGCGTGCCTGTACCACGTGTCAGTGCTCCAAGAATGGTCTAGAACATCATTATGATATCTCTGTCCCTTGTGCTTCAATAATATGAGCCATCTCATCACTGAACTGAAGCAACTTGCTCTTGTCTTGCTGTTCCTATCGTTCAAATGGCTGTTATAAGGTGTTTCAGCTTTACAACGTGCACTCAGCAGCTACAGCTTGCTCCCATGGCTCGATCCCTTCATTTGCATGATCTGGAATAGCTTGTGGTGGGGGGGAGAGTGCAGAGTTTGGTGGCTTATAATGCCTTAGCCACAGAGTGGTACCGAGCCACAAACTACCATGAGATAGCTAGATGCCTGACAGCCACCATGCCTTTATCACACACCTCAAAGGCAGTTGGATTTTTACCCTTGTCCTTGCGAGATCGAGGAAAACCCATTGCAATTGCATGGATACATACATGCATGCAAGCGAAGGATCAAGACATTACTGAGTACTGACCAATTTGCCATGTTGCAGTGGTTGCTTACAGCTATTGTTCCATTCTGCATTCTGCATTTTGAAGGATGTCAGTAAGTGTCCATTGGCAAGTACAGGGAGCAATAAGGAGCTTGTGTCAGATGCCACCAAGTTTTGGACATTTCTGTTATTGTCTTTTTAAGGTCATGGCCGGTGGTGCAATGGAGAAGAGCCTAGCTAGCTAGCTAGCTAGCTAGCAATGTCACATGCCAAAGTTAGGGGTGATGCTCAATTGGTAACCACTAATGATATACTCTTAATTTACTAGGAGTGATGAGCCCTTTGTGGATTGTATACACGATTCTATAAAGTTAGTGTACCTGCATCTCTTTCGAACAACCACTATGTCTGTGTGAGTATATTAATTCTCAAACGTACGAAATGACCATGATAATTACAAATGGATCACTTACACCTTCTTTCGTATGAAATTATAGACATTTGAGTAAATAATAAATGAGTTTTTACAGTGTGGCATGTTTAGTAATTTGTTCTCCAACAATTGCAGATATGACTGTGGTAAGAGGCAATTCATGCACCCATCCTAAATGTCTTTCATCGTCGGCTCCACAACGAGATAAAGAGAATAAATCATGGTAATTGAGCGACATCTTTAGGTGAAAGAGATTCTCTTCCTCTATTAATTATTTCCTCAAGGCCGGGATTAGATCCTTACTTTCAAATACCAACTCAATTACATCCGTGGGGCATTGCGAATATGTCTATGAAGTTTAAGGTAACTTAGATTGTAGTCTAGACTCTAGATCACATTAAGCTATAAACGCCAAAGCCCAAGAGAAGTTTGCCATTAGGCCCAAACTAGAGCAGGCCGAACAGTTGAAATCTATGATACTAGGAATTTTGAGGTTGGAATCTAATTATTATAATTCAAAAAAGGCAAAAAGAAAAGATAACGCTGAAAAACATATAATTTACCAAAAATAATGAAGTTTTAGCTAGATTACAATCTTATGGATCCAAAGATATTGTTTGTTTGAAATGATAAAGTTTAGCTATTAGAAAATCAAAAAGAAGAAAAATATACTTTCAAGTAAAAAATGATAATTTATCCAAAGGTGTACATAGATTTCTAAATTAACTAAAAGGTGTATATTATTTTAGTATTTACTAAACGACGCATATAGTTATATGCTCTTCCTATTCTGCCCCTCCCCCTCTAATAAATTTATCTTTTTCTCTTTTGATTTTCTCTGTCATTTTTTTCTTTCCTCCCTCCTATGTGATAAGATATGAAAAAATAATTGAATTCCTTTTTCTTTGATCATAATTCATTTAAATATGAATTATTGTATAATCTATTTTAGTCAAGAAAATATTTATAATGATTATACTAATTACTACTAATATATTTAGGTAAAAATATATACAGCTAATACACAAATTATGGTAAACTAGATCTTGAAATATTCTCCATCATAATTATGGTAAATTAGATTTTGAAATATTTTCCATCATAATTTCTTCCATAATCTTAACAATTGATTTGTCATTAATAAATTGATCAACCATTAATGGTCTGCCATTAATACTTCATGCACTAGCTGATGTACATAAATTTATTTAATTATTTCAGAAAGGGTACTCAGGGCTTCATTGTTACGTTAATTGAATGACATCCCATAGAAATAATATAATGAATAATAAA